>JAWDGP010003302.1:17500-20909 GCA_033675545.1 Elysia crispata | reverse complement strand
GTGTGTGTGGAGGAATCCCTCCCTTAATATCTTTCTATCCACTGGTGGGACAGTCTTCATCCTCCAAGAACTGTTGTGTGTGTGTGTGTGTGTGGAGGGAATCCTCCCTTAATATATATCTTTCTATCACTGGGTACAGTCTTCCCATCTCCTCAAGAGGCTTCTGTTGTGTGTGTGTGTGTGTGTTAGGAGGGAATCCTCCCTTAATATCTTTTCTATCACCAATTTTGGTACAGTCTTCATCCTCAAGAACTTCTGTTATTATTATTATTGTGTGTGTGTGTGAATTTGGAATTCTCCCTTAATATCTTTCTATCACTGGTACAGTCTTCATCCTCAAGAACTGTTGTGTGTGTGTGTGTGTGTGTGTGGTGGAATTCTCCCTTAATATCTTTCTATCACTGGTACAGTCTTCATCCTCAAGAACTGTTTTGTGTGTGTGTGTGTGTGTGTGTGGAGGAATTCTCCCCTAATATTCTTTCTATCACTGGTACAGTCTTCATCCTCAAGGACTGTTGTGTGTGTGTGTGTGTGTGTGTGTGGAGGAATCCTCCCTTAATATCTTTCTATCACTGGTACAGTCTTCATCCTGAAGAACTGTTGTGTGTGTGGAGGAATCTTCCCTTAACATCTTTCTATCACTGGTAGAGTCTTCATCCTGAAGAACTGTTGTGTGTGTGGAGGAATTCTCCCCTAATATTCTTTCTATCACTGGTATAATCTTCATCCTGAAGAACTGTTGTGTGTGTGTGGAGGAATCCTCCCTTAATATCTTTCTATCACTGGTATAGTCTTCATCTTGAAGAACTGTTGTGTGTGTGTGTAGGAATCTTCCCTTAACATCTTTCTATCACTGGTATAATCTTCACATCCTGAAGAACTGTTGTGTGTGTGTGGAGGAATCCTCCCTTAATATCTTTTCTATCACTGGTACAATTTTGATCTTCATCCTGTAGAACTGCTGTGTGTGTGGAGGAATCTTCCCTTAACATCTTTCTATCACTGGTATAGTCTTCATCCTGAAGAACTGTTGTGTGTGTGGAGGAATTCTCCCCTAATATTCTTTCTATCACTGGTATAATCTTCATCCTGAAGAACTGTTGTGTGTGTGTGGAGGAATCCTCCCTTAATATCTTTCTATCACTGGTATAGTCTTCATCCTGAAGAACTGTTGTGTGTGTGTGTGTGGAGGAATTCTCCGCTAATATTCTTTCTATCACTGGTATAATCTTCATCCTGAAGAACTGTTGTGTGTGTGGAGGAATCCTCCCTTAATATCTTTCTATCACTGGTACAGTCTTCATCCTGAAGAACTGTTGTGTGTGTGGAGGAATCTTCCCTTAACATCTTTCTATCACTGGTAGAGTCTTCATCCTGAAGAACTGTTGTGTGTGTGTGGAGGAATTCTCCCCTAATATTCTTTCTATCACTGGTATAATCTTCATCCTGAAGAACTGTTGTGTGTGTGTGGAGGAATCCTCCCTTAATATCTTTCTATCACTGGTACAGTCTTCATCCTGAAGAACTGTTGTGTGTGTGTGTAGGAATCCTCCCTTAATATCTTTCTATCACTGGTATAGTCTTCATCCTGAAGAACTGTTGTGTGTGTGGAGGAATTCTCCCTTAATATCTTTCTATCACTGGTACAGTCTTCATCCTGAAGAACTGTTGTGTGTGTGTGGAGGAATTCTCCCCTAATATTCTTTCTATCACTGGTACAGTCTTCATCCTGAAGAACTGTTGTGTGTGTGTGGAGGAATTCTCCGCTAATATTCTTTCTATCACTGGTATAGTCTTCATCCTGAAGAACTGTTGTGTGTGTGTGGAGGAATCCTCCCTTAATATCTTTCTATCACTGGTATAGTCTTCATCCTGAAGAACTGTTGTGTGTGTGTGGAGGAATCCTCCCTTAATATCTTTCTATCACTGGTATAGTCTTCATCCTCAAGAACTGTTGTGTGTGTGTCTAGGAATCTTCCCTTAACATCTTTCTATCACTGGTATAATCTTCATCCTGAAGAACTGTTGTGTGTGTGTGGAGGAATCCTCCCTTAATATCTTTCTATCACTGGTACAGTCTTCATCCTGAAGAACTGTTGTGTGTGTGGAGGAATCTTCCCTTAACATCTTTCTATCACTGGTAGAGTCTTCATCCTGAAGAACTGTTGTGTGTGTGTGTGGAGGAATTCTCCCCTAATATTCTTTCTATCACTGGTATAATCTTCATCCTGAAGAACTGTTGTGTGTGTGTGGAGGAATCCTCCCTTAATATCTTTCTATCACTGGTATAGTCTTCATCCTGAAGAACTGTTGTGTGTGTGTGTGTGTGGAGGAATTCTCCGCTAATATTCTTTCTATCACTGGTATAATCTTCATCCTGAAGAACTGTTGTGTGTGTGTGGAGGAATCCTCCCTTAATATCTTTCTATCACTGGTACAGTCTTCATCCTGAAGAACTGTTGTGTGTGTGGAGGAATCTTCCCTTAACATCTTTCTATCACTGGTAGAGTCTTCATCCTGAAGAACTGTTGTGTGTGTGTGGAGGAATTCTCCCTAATATTCTTTCTCTATCACTGGTATAATCTTCATCCTGAAGAACTGTTGTGTGTGTGTGGAGGAATCCTCCCTTAATATCTTTCTATCACTGGTACAGTCTTCATCCTGAAGAACTGTTGTGTGTGTGTGTAGGAATCCTCCCTTAATATCTTTCTATCACTGGTATAGTCTTCATCCTGAAGAACTGTTGTGTGTGTGGAGGAATTCTCCCTTAATATCTTTCTATCACTGGTACAGTCTTCATCCTGAAGAACTGTTGTGTGTGTGTGGAGGAATTCTCCGCTAATATTCTTTCTATCACTGGTATAGTCTTCATCCTGAAGAACTGTTGTGTGTGTGTGGAGGAATTCTCCGCTAATATTCTTTCTATCACTGGTATAGTCTTCATCCTGAAGAACTGTTGTGTGTGTGTGGAGGAATCCTCCCTTAATATCTTTCTATCACTGGTATAGTCTTCATCCTGAAGAACTGTTGTGTGTGTGTGGAGGAATCCTCCCTTAATAGCTTTCTATCACTGGTACAGTCTTCATCCTCAAGAACTGTTGTGTGTGTGTGTGTGTGTGTGGAGGAATCCTCCCTTAATATCTTTCTATCACTGGTACAGTCTTCATCCTGAAGAACTGTTGTGTGTGTGGAGGAATCCTCCCTTAATATCTTTCTATCACTGTTATAGTCTTCATCCTGAAGAACTGTTGTGTGTGTGTGTGTGTGTGGAGGAATCCTCCCTTAATATCTTTCTATCACTGGTACAGTCTTCATCCTGAAGAACTGTTGTGTCTGTGTGTGGAGGAATCCTCCCTTAATATCTTTCTATCACTGGTACAGTCTTCATCCTAAAGAACTGTTGTGTGTG
>JAWDGP010003302.1:0-7500 GCA_033675545.1 Elysia crispata | reverse complement strand
TATCACCACCACCACCATCATCAGGATGACCACAAGACTATCCTCTCACTTCCACCCCCGCCCACAAATCATCAGTATCACCACCACCACCATCAGGATGACCACAAGACTATCCTCTCACTTCCACCCCCACACCCAAATCATCCGTATCACTATCACCACCATCATCAGGATGACCACAAGACTATTCTCTCACTTCCACCCCCACCCCCAAATCATCAGTATCACCACCACCACCACCATCATCAGGATGACCACAAGACTATCCTCTCACTTCCCCACCTCCACCCCAAATCATCAGTACCACCACCACCACCACCATCAGGACCTGACCACAAGACTATCCACCTCACTTCCCACCCCCCGCCCCCAAATCATCAGTATCACCACCACCATCATACCATCAGGATGACCACAAGACTATCCCTCACTTCCACCCCACCCCTCAAATCATCAGTATCACCACCACCACCATCAGGATGACCACAAGACTATCCTCTCACTTCCACCCCCACTCCCAAACCATCAGTATCACCACCACCACCACCATCATCAGGATGACCACAAGACTATCCTCTCACTTCCACCCCCACTCCCAAATCATCAGTATCACCACCACCACCACCATCATCAGGATGACCACAAGATTATCCTCTCACTTCCACCCCCACTCCCAAATCATCAGTATCACCACCACCACCACCATCAGGATGATCACAAGACTATCCCCTCACTTCCACCCCCACCCCTCAAATCATCAGTATCACCACCACCACCACCATCATCAGGATGACCACAAGACTATCCTCTCACTTCCACCTCCGCCCACAAATCATCAGTATCACCATCACCACCACCATCATCAGGATGACCACAAGACTATCCTCTCACTTCCACCCCCACTCCCAAATCATCAGTATCACCACCACCACCACCATCAGGATGATCACAAGACTATCCCCTCACTTCCACCCCACTCCCAAATCATCAGTTATCACCACTACCATCACCATCCAGGATGACCACAAGACTATCCACCTCACTTCCACCCCCCACCCCCAAATCATCAGGATGACCACAAAACTATCCCCTCACTTCCACCCCCACCCCCAAATCATCAAGATGACCACAAGACTATCCCCTCACTTCCACCTCCACTCCCAAATCATCACAGTATCACCACAAGACTATCCCCTCACTTCCACCCCACCCCCAAATCATCAGGATGACCAGACTATCCCCTCACTTCCACCCCCACCCCCAAATCATCAGGATGACCACAAGACCTCCCTCACTTCTTCACCACCGTCATCAGGATGACCACAAGACTATCCCCTCACTTCCCCACCTCTACTCCCAAATCATCAGTATCACCACCACCACCCACCAGCATCATCGCCACCATTATGGTCACCACCGCATTTCTTCTTTCAAGTCACCATTATCACCATAACAACCTTCATCATCATTATTATCACCGTATTATCCTCATCATCATTATGATCGCAATATTCTTATTTCTCAGTATCATATCACCACCACTACCACCTCAATAAGCATTATAATCACCATATTCTCTCCCATGTTTACATCATCATCACCATATTCTCCTCTCATCATCATCATCACTATTATCATCACCACTGTGTTTATAATTGTCCATATTGATACCCAAATATTCCAGAACCGATGGACAATAAAAATGTTGATAGACATCAAGCTTTTAGTCACAGGTCTTCCAAATCTCGGTTTAAAGTTTCATTTTTTTAAAAATTAAAAAGTGATGAAAAACTACCTCAGAAATTTTTAGTTTCCTATTGGCATTCACTGTGATTGTTTTGTTGTTTTTTGTGTGTGTGTGTGTGTGTCTGAATTGACGTTTTGAAATAATTATTGTTTTCAATGTTAAACCCTTTTATACTTCTTCCGTGACGTTTGAACTATTAAATACATGTAGACAACAATAGAAGCTAACCCGTGACAGAATGCTTGTATACATCCGAGATTGTGAAGAGAGCTCACCACAGAGGCTTTGAGGAGACCAAGAGCTTACATTCCCAGTTCAGACATTATATCTCGACACAGTCGGATGATATGTTAATAATTCAATAAAACCAGAAAACCCAAAGGTTTATCTCATGTTTTTTATTGAGCGGATAAAAGTTACACTTCAATTATTAGAATCCCATAGACGTCCATTGTTATAACTGATATTCTCACCTGCCTACCTTCCTTCCTTCCCTTGACTCATTCTCTGCTTATTGAGCCTAAATATCTCACACATGTCATGTAGTTGATTAGACAAACACCCTAAAATAGCAATTTTTCTTTAATGTTCATTGTTTACGTTTTGAATTCCTTTGAACTCCTTGGATCAGCGATCAGAAAAAAATATTGTTGGCATCAGACACCCAAAGCTTAACGAAATATCTTACTACTTTCTAGGGATTTTTTCCTTTTTTTCTTTTTCGTAGGGTGGTATAGAGCTCAAACACATTGAGTGCAAACATATTGAAATAATGCTATATAGAGAGATCGAAACACTAGAATTCGATTCCCTGGCAGCCATATTGAAATTCTGCTTTTTATAGAGATCGAAAAAATAATATTATTTATAGAGAGCGAAAAGTTAGAATTAAAGGGCGACCATATTGAAAATATGCTATTTTTATAGCTGGAATTAATAGAAATCGATTCCACGGCGGCCATATTAAGATTATGCTTTTTATCAAGATGGAAAAAGAGAATTCGATTTCATGGCGGCCATATTGAAAATATGCTATTTTTAGAGCTGGAATTAATAGAAATCGATTAAGGGCGGCCATATTAAGATTGTGCTATTTTTAGAGATGAAAAAAAATAGAATTCGATTCCCCGGCGTCCATATTGAAGTTAGGATATTTATTGAGTTGGAAACAGTGGAATTCGATTCCTCGGCGGCCATATTGAAATTATGCTATTTATAGAGATTGCCAAATTGGAAATAACCGGCAGCCATATTGGAATTATGCTGGCATTTTTATAGGAGATTGCCAGAGGTGATTGGATCACTTAACCGGCGGCGGTATATATTGAAATTTTGCTATTTTGAGAGATTATTATAATAAAAATAAATAACCGGCAGCCATATTGAAATTATGCTATTGATTGACTTATTACTTCAAAACAGAATTTACCGGCGAGCTTTATTGGAATTATGCTATTTATAGAGAATTGCCAAATTTTAAAATTAAATCCTTGGCGGCCATATTGAAAATTTTGCTATTTTGAGAGATTACCAAAAATAGAATTAATCGGCAGCCATATTGGGATTAGGCTATTTATATAGATTGCCAAATTAGAATTAACCGGCGGCCATATTAATAATAATAATAATAATAATAATAATAATAATAATAATAATAATAATAATAATAATAATAATAATAATAATAATAATAATAATAATAATAATAATAATAATAAAGTGCATTTATATAGCGCATATCCAAATGATTAAAATGCTCTATGCGCTTTACAAGAAAAAGAATAAGATAGAAGCAGGCTAGAAGGCCTGAACATACATGCATAACATACAGAATGACGTACATAGCATAAAGAATAGCATACATATTATATAAAAAATAACATGCATAACATACATTTGCTTAAGAATATGATACAAGTAAAACATCATCTACTGCCTGGAATACGTTGTGGTGAATAAATGGTGTTTAAGCTGCCTTTTAAAGGTCTCTATGGAATCAGACTCTCTGATATATCTGGGGAGCCGATTCCACATGGTTGGTGCTACATAAGAAAATGATATTGACATTATCTAAATTGGATACCCCAGCGGCTATGTTGACATTATCTAAATTGGACACCCCAGCGGCTATGTTGACATTATCTAAATTGGACACCCCAGCGGCTATGTTGAAATGAGGCAAATCAGAATTAGATATTTAGAACTAGAATTGTATTCCCCTGCTGCCATATTGTTATTATGCTATTTACAGAGATAGAAAAATTAAAGTTGGATTCCCCGGCGGCCATTCTGTTATTTTGTTAGTTATAGACATAGAAAAATCTAAATTAGATTTCCCGGCGGCCATAATGCTCGTATTCTATTTATAGAGATAGAAAAATCCAAGTCAGATTCCCCGGCGGCACTATTGTTATTATGCTATGTATAGAGATAGGAAAATGTGGGTTCGAATCCTGGCGCTGGGCAAAAAAAATGATAACAGGGAGACACCTAGGAGTCATGACCTGGGTGTGGCCCGGCCCACTTAGAGTGTCAGAGCCGAAACACTTGCTACAAGGGGGGGTTCTTCTCTGAATGAAGACTCCCTATTATCTAGTCCTCCAATGAGTTTCTAACTACTTATGCTAATTTAAGAGATAGAAATTCTAGAATTAGATATTTAAAACTAGAATTCGAACCCCGGCGGCCATATTGTTATTATGCTATTTATAGAGATAGAAAATTAAATTAGGATTCCCCGGCGTCCATATTGTTATTATGCTTTTTATAAAGATAGGGGAATCCAATTCTGGATTTTTTCTATCTTTATAAATAGCATTAAAAACAATACTGGCCGCCGAAGAATCGAATTTTTTTAACTTAGTCTCCCTTTTTTGGCTTGTTGGCTAAGTTATATCAAATCAACGTATCTTGCGTTTGTTTTTAATAGAGATCGCTTTCTAAGTTGTGCTCTTCTGTTTGTTTTCTGCTTGTGTGTCAGAAGCGACTGTAGCGTCGGGTCTTTGGAAAGTCTCCGTTCTATCCTCCTCGTCTGTGTCTTCTACATTAGAGTTATTTTGATTTTGTCGTTCAGGGTCTTCTGTGTTAAGACTTTCCAATTTCTTGGTCTTCTTTCTTTCCTATGATCGAGGCGATCACTGTGTTCTTTATGCTTTCCTCTACCCTTTTCCTTCCTTTCAACTTGTAAGTGTGTTTCTTCGGTTGTTCTTTCATGCCTTCTTTGTCTTGTGAGTTTTACAGTTATACCTCGTCTCCTCCGATACTCTCTCCGCCTGAGAGAGCGCGCTCACATAACTTCTCGAGTAAGTTGTGTTCTGCACTTCTCGTCTTCCCAACACACTTTCTGCTTTGTCCTTCTCTCCCCCTCTTTTCGAACATTTGTAGAGCCAGTGTTCAGTAATATTGCACCAGCAACACTGTTGTCTTCGATTTCTTATTACAACAAATCACAACATTTATTTAACAGTTTTACTGTCTCTAAATGTTACCTTAATATATAGAGGGGTACGTTTTTGGGTCGGTGTAGGGCACCGTTACATTTATTCGACCCCTGTCTTTAGCGTCTTCGAGTCTGCTCACTGTTGCCTCTTGTCCTAGATTTCTTTTTACAATTGTCTCTATGGCCGATAATTTTGGTTTCGGTGGAGCCCATAATATTCTTATATTTAAGTTTTCTTCTTAAAGTGCAGAGAGAATCGTTGTATCGTATTTGATTGTTTTCGTTGTATTATTTAGTAAGGTCAGTTTCAGGTTTATTTGTTATTTGTTATATTTAGAAAAAGCACAAGAGTATCATGCAAGAATGAACAAAATCTCAGCCTAGCGAAAATAAATAGGTCAAAATAAACGTTCATGCATGATCACTAACCTTAGTTTTGGATTGAAAAAAAGTTAAAACGTTTGCTCAACTCTTATTCTATTTTTGGATTGAAAGTAGGTCAGCGTTCAAGCATGATCACTAGCCCAAGTTTTGGATTGAGAAAAAGTTACAAACGTTTGTTGCCTCAGCCCTGTCTTGTTCTAGATTTAGGTAAGCCAGAGGTCATTCACAGAGAAAACGGTCCAACATTGCTCTTCGATCCATAAGCTACCTTTCAGGTGGCCCCCGTTTTGGATTGAGAAAAGGGTCTATGGAGAGGACGTGTTATTCTTACAGTGTGAATTTATATACTTTTGTATTAAGGCATATACATATATATTATATATATATATACACATACACACTGTTTAATGTGACATGAGGAATGAACATAGATTTGCCATATATATACACTGTTTAATGTGAAATAAAGAATGAACGTGGATTTGTCACATATATATATATATATATATATATCTTTATTGGTGGAAACACAATAAATGATAAAATTTGTCAAATATATATATACTCTTTAATGGTGGAAACACAATAAATGATAAATGTCAAAATTTTGTCTATACATATATATATATATATATATATATATATATATATATATCTTTATTGGAGGACATACAATGAATGATAAATGTCAAAAGCCTTATACTTTTTAATGTGAAATGACGAATGAACATGATTTGTCGAGGCTTCTTACTTTCAGATCCTCAAATATGAGCCTTGACAAGTAGAAACCAATGGGAAAACAATGTTAATAGGTTCAGATGCTGAAATTCATGAAAACCAAGTGGGTAAAACAACAAATTAAAACCACCATAAAAAATAAATAATGCTTATTGAAGGGAATACCTTAAACCAAAGAACTTCTGAAACTTTAAATTAAAAACAAAAATGTAAGACAGGCAGATCTTTTCAACCTCTTGAAACTAATAACCCTAAAACAAAAATAAAAATAAATGCACTCTTTCAAAAAAAATACAAAACAAAAACAAAACAGATCTGACGAGAGAAACAGAGTTTTTGAAGAAAATGCATGTTAAACCAAAAGAAACAAATAATTGCAAAAAAAAAACTTCTCCTCTTTTACTTAAAATAATTGAGCCGAGTTTCACAAAAATTAAATCTGCAACTAAGACTCATGTCTGTGGCGAAAAAAAAAAATCTTTGATGCTCATCTAACAATAACACCGTCACTTACTTCTCTGCCCTATGACACTGTTTCCCTTGATATAATTATAATCATGTGGTTGTTCAGACAGTGTTTTCTTACATAAAATATCTTCATAATCCCAAACCCAGAAACTCTTGAAAAAAAGGAATGGCACAATAGATGAAGATTTCCTATGAGACACATACACACACACACACTCTCTCTCTCTCTCTCTCTCGCCCATTGAGCCATACAAACACATGCCTAAAATATACAGCTATCACAGGCCATATACAATATAATCCGCTTATATCGACATACTGTTGGAAGAGGATTTTATGTCGATAAATAAAAATATATAGCCAAAGAAGAAAAACAAGGGATTACAAAACTACATGTACTATAATATGGTTGCTTCCCTTGGTTTCTCCACCCGTGATCAAGAGGAGTGGGGGAATTTGAGTTCATTTTTATCTTTTTAAATTTTTTTTAAATCAATTTTTTTTTTTGCATGCCTTTATATCAATTCAAATCAATTTAAAATAAATAAAGCGGCAGACGTATGGTTGTATTGTAATAGAGAGGTTGTTAGGGATGTGTATGCAAGTGAATGGGGGTGGGGGTACATGTTTCTTTATGATGTAATGATGGGCAAACAAGAGGGGAGAAGAATGGGATTGGGAGTACTGGTTGGTACCAAACCTAGCATACAATCACAAGGCGCAC
>JAWDGP010003299.1:150000-151949 GCA_033675545.1 Elysia crispata | reverse complement strand
GTATCTTATTGACGACAACATGAGCTAAAATTGATTGTTCTTTAGCCAGAGGTTTAGAGTGGTGTACCGTTCTGCATTCATCTGCGAGAGGGCTAAATTATTTAACAGATTTGGGAAGTCCCTCTTTGAGAAACGCCACAATGTCACTATGCAGGGATGTGTAGCTCTGGTCACGCAGAATCACATCTCTTAGTTGCTCATAATATTATTGCCTTTTTCAATATCTGACAATTCAACCCATCTGTCAAAAACCATTTCCAAAGGTGAAATTTAATAAACGTCTCGGCGTCTTCAGATGGTAAAGGGGTAGCATTCCTGAATTTATTATTGTAGTCTGATGCTGTGCAAAAAAAATTCTTAAGTAAGTCCTGCTTCAAATAGTAGTAGTTTTGTTTTTTAAGCGAGAGCGTCCGCAAAACTCAGAGTGATTCTCATATTGTTAAAACAAAAAATTTTGTGTCATCAGACCAATCGTATGAATTCACTAGCATTTCGAATATGAATGCGTCCATGTTGTCTCCTTTCGATTCAAATAATGGCGCCGTTTTAGGTACTTTTGATAAAAAATTCATGCCACAAGTCTTATACTTTAAATTTGATATCGCGCGCGAACTCTATTTCTGCGTTTATCTTCGCCGTTTGAAGCTGAGCTTGTCTCTCTTGCTCCTCTGATTCTCTCAGTCTTCTTTTTTCCCTTTCTCGTTTTCCTCTGATTCTCTCCTCAGTCTTCTTTCTTCCCTTTCTCGTTCTTTGTCTTCCTTTTGTCTTACTGCGTAAGCGACTTATTAGTAATGCTTATTCACATACTTGCTACACCTATAATGTTTACAACGGGACGCGAGCTTAATCCAACAATATGTATTATGCGTTTAATTTGTGTTGAGAGATCAACATGGGCATTGCGATTAAATTTATGTACAAACAACTCAGTGTCAATGAAGAAAAAGTAATGAAAAGAAAATTACACTCAACCGCGAAAAAACCACTACTGAATTATGTCAATTATCTTCTTTATCGTGTCGCTGTCAAAATAGTCAAATACATAGTTAAAGTAAGACAAATACTTAAGAAATGCACTGAAAAAAATATGCACAGATAGCAACATGATGATGTGAAGGAATATAACGTTCACTAAACAAGCGCTCACTATTCAGGTGCATTAAAAATGCACAAAACAAAACAATCTGCTAAAAACCTAAAAGATCAGTGATGCAGCATGTTTCATAAACAAGTATTGTTTAACATCTCGATCAAAACTTACTGTCCCCATGCCTTACTCTGTCAGTGCACACGCGTGTAATTACAAAATTGAGGCCTAACTCAATTGAAAAAAAAATTCCTGTTTGCAGCGGCAGTGAAATTAAAAAGTAATACTTCTGGAACTAACTACTACTATTATTAAAAAATTACTACTACTACTAGTACTAACTACTGACCCTATTATTAAATTCGACTACGAGTTCAAAGTAATACTAATGAAACAAAATACTTCTAGTATTGACTTCTACTAAGAGTACAAAGTACTATTACTACTACTACTACTAATAGTACTACTACTACTACTACTACTACTACTACTACTACTACTACTACTACTACTACTACTACTACTACTACTACTTCTACTACTATTATTACTACAACTACTACTACTACTACTACTACTACTACTACTACTACTTCTACTACTACTACCACTACTAATAGTACTACTACTACTACTACTACTACTACTACTACTAGTACTACTACTACTACTACTACTACTACTACTACTACTACTACTACTACTACTACTACTACTACTAATACTACTACTACTACAACTTCTACAACTAGGAATATTGCTACTACTACTACTACTACTACCGCTGCTACTACAATTACTACTACTACTACTACTACTACTACTACTACTACTACTACTACTACTACTACTACTACTACTA
>JAWDGP010003299.1:90000-145000 GCA_033675545.1 Elysia crispata | reverse complement strand
CAATTTATAGTACAAGCTCAGTCGGCAAGGCCCCCGGTCAAAGACTTTCCTGGTTTCCCAGTTCGTCGTCCAACTTCCCTAGAACAAGGGCCAATGCCGACCGAGGAAAATCTACTCCGTCGAACGGAACAACCCGTTCCTCTAACTAAAACATCACCCGACCGAGATCATAGAATCTACGGAAGCCATCGTTACAAACTTACATCTACGTACGATTCTAGCATCAAAGTACGTCCAATGCCGACCGAAGAAAAGCTTCTCTGGCCAGCTGGACAGGAATAAAAGAACAAAGTATCTTCCGAATCATTGAAGAAATAGGAATAAACCGCTAGAGGGGCGGAGACTAGTTTCCCGCCATTAAACTAAGTATACTAATATTAAAAAGCTAGAAGAGCACTTGGCTCCACCCACAAGCTGACAATTGATATACTACAGATCTGTTCTAAAGGCCTACTGTTACGCCACAATAAATAAATATACCAGCCTCCCTACATATAAAATAAAATTCTTACAAATAAATACATTGCACATGGCGTGTACAGGTGTTAGAATTTCACAATCAATGATGCTAATTCTGAAATTAAATGGAACAGTCACTGAAGAATGAAGCCCTGAGTTGACCTTTAAAGGTCCACTGGGCTTGTAAGACTTTACATTCGATTAAATTATTACTAGTAACATAAATCGTTTCTCACTTTGTCAAAAGAACTGATGAATATTAATTTATATCTAAAGGCTTTTTGCAGAGAATTTTCTAAGAGAGAACCATATAAAATATTTCTATTGAAGTTGCATATTGGAAACAATTTAAACTATAATTTTGATTGAAATTGTTTAAATAATAACTGAAAAGTATCAACTTTTTATGCCGGTGTAAAAAAGCAAATAATCTCATGACACACTTTTTGCGAGACATATCATATGATAGACCCACATCCATAATGATTGTGATATTTCTTATAAATTCTATATAGTTCCCAAAGGTCTCAACTGAGTTTCTTAAAAATGATATTTACAATTCATTTTCTTTTAAACTTAAGTATGGAAGATCTTAATCACTGACAAAATATGTAATTAAAACTATCACGTATAGCAGACATTTGTCTTTTGAATTCGCATGCCTAATCATATATGTGTGCGAAAATACACTTTTGTCATATTTATAGTCAAAAGAGCAAGCGTGAAAATCGAACACAACTTGATAGTAGTGTATTATGTATTTCTTTGTTGTATGTTTTAATTATTAGATAGCTGCACTGTTCTTTACAAGGATGGCTATTCATCTTAAAAGAAAATGTATGTTTATTTATAGACGCCGTCTAGATACAAGAAATATTGTTTAGAATCTTGGTTAGGGATCATTTTTAGAGTTGTGGCATGAATATTTGTGAACTGATGCTTTACTGAGAATTAATTTCATCTGAAAGATTAATATGGTGCAATTGACCTCAGGGAAAGGAAGTCATGATATCACGTTCCCCGATATGCTGGTTCTAGATATGATTTATCTAGTGTTGTAGATCAACATAAACAGGGTCCTAGAAGATAGAATCTAAGCCAGTTTTGCTTTTCAATGAATTTGTTTATTGATGAAAAAACTCAACTCACCGTTTATATATAAGTGCAGCGGCTCAAAGGTGGCGCAATGTGACTCTTATTGGTCTCAGAGTGTTTGACCCTACAATGCTATTTCAAATTACTCTTAATTAGACATTATATCACCCTTTAGCCTTCTCTAATTTTGATTTAGTTTATAATGCAACCCAAAAAATGTCGTTTCTGATTTTTTTTCTTTGAAGCTTACGAACACAATAAGATCTGGTAGGGCATATCGTCTCGACAACATAAAACATTCAACAAATATTCTGTACTGATGGTATAACTGAAACTATTAATCTTATGATCAGTTCTACCACGTAAGCGAATAAATTATTATTATTGTACTTGCAGATCTTATGAGGAGCTTTGTTATGTGCTCAAGTTTGTTTGATATTAAATCGTAGATGTAAATCATCTATCACGTGTCTTAGAACACAGAAGTAGTAAAATAACCTACTAGCGTGTGCACCTTGGATTTTTTTTAGTAGTTAGAGATGCGTGGGTGACACAATTTCTTTGAATATCGCTTCTGTTCAGGTTACAATGCAAGTGTCGCCTTAAAATGAAATACTTTTGAAAAAAGTCTATTTTTTAAAGCTCTATACTTCTTTCACTCACTGGTTATTTTTTTTTGATCAGGCATGAAATGTCGACTACTTAAACTGTACAACTACTGTAACATGGCGCATGCCTAATGATAACACCTTTAAACAATACCTAAGTTCTTATTCTATAAGCATAGTAAACTTCCACTTGAGGAACAACCGTAGGTAGTTAATCAAAAAAAATCTGAGTGCTCTGGCTTATCATCTTTTCCTTCAGTTTTTTATCATTTGAAAGGCACATTAAGAGATCACGTTGAGATTCTACATTTAATTTTATTAGATTATAAAAAAAAATTAAATAAAAATCGCCACCTGATTCGGACTTGAAAAAAAATGTCCCATCAGGTCGCTTGACAGATTTTGAGGTTATCAAACCAATTTGATTTTAAACTTTAAAGAATCTAGTTCATGTTTTAAAATAATAGATTTGTTCTACAACAGTTTTAAATGTACCGTGTTGCAGGAATTTAGATGGATTTAATTTACTCACATATTAACCGCTAACTTAATTCAAATACGATACTTGACTTACTTGACTTATTGCCGTGTCGCATCCCAGTTCACCGTCTGTGACGCTTCGGCAGCTTTCTCTATCCTCGCAGAGAGTTCTCTCCACTGTTTCCTGTCCTTTGCGAGCTCAGTGATTTTGACCAGATCATCGGTTGAATGGAGTCTAAAATGGTCAATTAGTCCTAGATCTCTGTTCAGTACGATTGGGAGAGTTGTTGTCGGCCGTCCTCTTAGTTTGTGGCCATATTGGATGAAGTAGGCTCTTGTTGCTCTGTTGGCAGGGATGTCGCTGTCTCTACGAAGAATATGCCCAAAGAGGTTCCACCGGGCTTTTAGAATTTGCAGCGAGAGGGGCTTTTCCTGGCATTTTTTATACAGTGACTTATTTGTGATTTTTACTGGAAATTTAATGTTTAGGACCTTTTTCAGTTGTTTTCGGTGGAAAGCGTTTATTTTCTCTTCTTCGGTGAGAGTCAGTGCCCATGTGCTACAGTTGTATAGCAGTATGGATTTCACAAGGGACTTATAAAGTTGTATTTTGGTTGTGGTTTTGAGTTTATTTCCTTTCATCCACACGTGGTAAAGCTTGTTGAGGGCTGCGGTGGAGAGCTGTTTTCTCCTTTCTACATCCTCGAGATCACCAATGAGTGAGCCCACTTTCTTTGCGTTTTTCCAGTCTTCCTCGTTTTTTGAAAGAGCTGTGAATTCTGTTTTGTCTGTGTTTACTTTTAGTTGGTACTTATGTAGCGTTTCTTGGATTTCGTTGATGTTAACGTAGTCCTGTCCGATAAAATCCACGTCGTCTGCGTAAGCTATTCGTTTGGAATTTCTTTTTCATATTTCACTATTGGTCTGGGTAGTGTGGTTCTGACCTCCTTCAGAGCGTGTTCTAGATAGACAATAAAAAGGACTGGACTAAGGCTATCTCCTTGGGGAGTCCCGACATTGCTTATAAATGTATTTGTTTTTGTGGCGCCATTGATTCTTGTTTTTATTTTTGTATTGCTCAAAAGAAAGCGTATTATTCTCAGCTCATCTTCGTTTACGATTGTTGCGATTATGTTGAGCAGTTGGTTTCTGTCTATTGTGTCAAACGCCGCGCTCATGTCAATCCCTGAGATTTTTATGATGACATCTTCTTTCAGTGTTTTTGCGGCCAACCATTTGTGGGTCCAGACAACATCTGCCGTGCTACGGTCTGGGCGGAATCCACTTTGACTCTTCGATAGGTATTCTTCTACAAAGGGTCTTATCCTGTTCAAAGTGATGATTGACAAGGCTTTGCGTAATGAGTTGAGTAGGGTTATCGGTCGCAAGTTATTTGGGGGACCTTTCTTTTTGCCTGGTTTTTGAATGGCTATAAGAACGCCTGTGTTTATATCCAAATTCTCATGTTTGGAAAAAGTTGTGTTAAATATGTCGGCTATTGTTTGGTCTAGCAGTGGTGTGCCATACTTCAAAAGTTCAGCGTGTATTTGGTCTTCTCCTGGGGCTTTGTTATTGCTTAAACTATTGAAGCTTTTTCTCACCTCCTCAGGTGTTATTGGATTAAAATACGATAAGGGAAGAAAACTTTTTAACTTTCTTACAATACCATGCAACGAATAAAAACCTATCTTAGAGCAAAAGAAAAAAAAATTACACTAGTATCAAGTTAGCTGCAAAGCATCTAAGTTACATCATTTTGAAAATGTTTTACTCTAAAATTCTTCTTCTTCTTCTTCTTCTTCTTCTTCTTCTTCTTCTTCTTCTTCTTCTTCTTCTTCTTCTTCTTCTTCTTCTTCTTCTTCTTCTTCTTCTTCTTCTTCTTCTTCTTCTTCTTCTTCTTCTTCTTCTTCTTCTTCTTCTTCTTCTTCTTCTTCTTCTTCTTCTTCTTCTTCTTCTTCTTCTTCTTCTTCTTCTTCTTCTTCTCCTTCTCCTCCTAATTGTTATTATCATCGTCATCATCATCACCGTAAAATTCAGTAATTTCTTTATTTAATATCGATTGGTCACATGACTCTATGATGGAAGGTAAAGTTCATATCATCGTCTTCCGATATTTCACAATAAAGAAATTCACTACCAGCAAGCAATATATAATCTGGTTCAAGGATAGTAGTATCGAATCTATTTTTAACAGTTTTCAGTCTCTGGGTCCCGTGTTCTATATAACAATCGAGAATCAGTGATGACTAATGAATCAGATTCAGTTATTAAATACTATTGAAAATCTCATAAAAACTGAAACATTTAAATTTTTATCACCTCATCCACTCAGAGGTACTACTACTTAACAAGTAAAGACTCAGAGCAGAATCCCTTTGTAGACTTGAACATTTTGATGCATCATGGAATTCAAATTAGATACTGAAAATACAGGATATAGAATCAGTAATGACTCATTTACAGGGAAATTGTCTAAAGGATTAATTATACCCTCTCCCATAGAGGTGAATAGCATGCACAGTGTGTAATGCAAAGCTACGAAATAGCTTTATCTGTTATTTGTCATCTCTCTAAAGCTAGTCTGCCGTCTTCAAAAGTCATAATTATGTGCACTGACTAAATCTTTGTCCCTACTTTACATGACGACTTTTAAGTACTCTCTCACTCAGCTGGGATCGCCTAGGATTGGTTGCTCTCTTCTCAAACAAACAAACAATAATTATAAGTGTTCAGACGAAATATGACTTCGGATTAAACTTTAAAAAAGTATCTCGTTCTATTAACTATGTGATATAAATACAATCTATAATATCGGTATGTATATAATTATGCCTTATGTTGTGTGTTGACCACGACAATTGTTATCATCATCATCATTATTATTGTTATTAATATTATTATTACTATTATCATTATTATTATTATTATTATTATTATTATTATTATTATTATTATTATTATTATTATTATTATTATTACTATTATTATTACTACTACTACTACTACTACTACTACTACTACTACTACTACTACTACTACTACTACTACTACTACTACTACTACTACTACTACTACTACTACTACTACTACTACTACTACTACTACAACTACTACTACTACCACTACTACTACTACTATTACTACTGCTACTACTACTACTACTACTACTACTACTACTACTACTACTACTACTACTACTACTACTACTACTACTACTACTACTACTACTACTACTACTACTACTAATAGTACTACTACTGCTGCCGCTGCTGCTGCTGCTGCTGCTACTACTACTACTACTACTACTACTACTACTACTACTACTACTACTACTACTACAACTACTACTACTAAATAGTACTACAACTACTATTTAGTGGATTAATAGAATTTTAAGTACACCTTTATTTTTAACGTTCCAAACTAAAACTAAAATCTTAAGTAAATGAAGTATCAGAGAAAAACTATATCTTAAAGCATGACATATAACAACTTATATTTTTACTTGGTGGACAACATACCTAGAATATGTTCTACAAATTTGACCTGACCCCGAGTATTTAAATGTATAAAATATTCTCCTTCTTTATATGTTAAGGTCTCTATCCATGTCCTTTCAAATAGAGCAATCTCTTGAGAAAATTCAACATTCAACGTTATATACCTGCATCATACATAGCTATAAGCTTGGCAATCGAAAGAGCTCTTTTTGAAACTAAATTAAAGTACAATAAAAGATTCTGGAATTATTCCCCAGCATTTTTTAAATTGAGTTGTAGCTTTCTAGGGTACTACATATCTTTATTTCATCTGTGAAAATGCGTTTATTAGAAAGAGATGAAAATGATAAGAAAAAATGGCTTGCACCCATTGACCTTATTCCCAGCAAACGTTTGAAAATTGCTTTGAACTTTTCGTGTAGTCTTATTCAATTATAAGATCATGGTTTTGCCAAGCAGTGTTATATTAATAACAAGGTTTACTCAACACTTCCGATATGAAAATGCTCATCAAAATTAATAATTGTCATGAGTGAATACAGTTTGTGCACTCATTGGCTAATTGTCAAACACGTCCTGTTGAAGAGATTACAATTTCTCAATTTCAGTTATATCAACAACACGCCTTTTCATTAACTAGAAATGATTAGTGAAGCGCTACGTGGCAGTACAGTCAAGTAGGATAAGAACATTGAAATTAATGACAATCTTTTTCGAAATTCTAGTTAGATGACCCGGAGATCTAATCGCATATCACTTTGTCATGAAAGGATGGAAAAATATTAAATGTTAGTTTCCTAGGAGTTGTTATAAGTGATGCATTGTAAATGAGATACAACAATAAGAAATGAAGAGGATTTTAGGAAAAGGTCAATGATATAGGAAGATAAAGAATGTAGAAAGTATTGAAAGAGATAAAAAGGGACAGAGTAAGAAAAAGATGCAAAGAGAAAAAGGAAATCATAAGCTAATTTTTCAAAGAATTTAAAATATAAGGCTTTCAAAATCTTTTTTTTTCGATTTGAACTTTTTATGTATAAATTTTCTAGCATTTAAAGAAATAAGGTATTTTTTGTCCTCATATATTTGTTATAGCAACAGAATATACACTATTTTTTTTCTCTTACTGTTTTGTTCTACCTTCTTACCTATCTTATTGCTTTACCAGGATAGATCTAAATGCATAGAAATATCTTCATGTGGATAAAAGGAAGACAGCATTGACGATATTAAGACCAGTTCAAATTATAACTTGATAAAATCTAATACCTTGGTAAATCCAGACGCTAGGTAACACAAAATGATGCAAGCAACCCCTGACATACTCGCAGTCACTGCTTTCAGTCACTGAAACAAACCTACATTATATTTCACCGATAATCAGCTTTTATGTGTTAAGGATTATCGGATATATTAACGGATTTGTTCTTACCACCCTCGTTGGAGTTTTGGGAGTCTTCACAAACACCGCCAACATTTGTGTGTACTTAAAGATGGGTCTTTCAGAGACTAGTAACATCAGTTTCTTCTCTCTGTCCATCTCTGACTTGCTTGTGTCGCTGAGCGCTGCAGTGGTTCAGATAACCTACAACCCACCTGTATCTGTGATGAAGTTACCCTCTGGCGCCCCAGTAAGCGAGATTGGAATGGCAGGGAGTTTTATCATGTTCCCGTGCATGGGCTGCAGTGCCTGGATTACAAACATTCTCTCGGTTGAGAGATGTCTTTGCATTTCCACGCCTTTAAAAGTAAGAATCGAAGCTACTCTGTTCAATTATTTACGGAACCTCGTTTATAGCGATGTTGTTGAAAACGCTTTTGGCTTAAGTAGGAATGGTTTTATCAGGTTTTTTTTTTTTAAATAAAATATTTCAACGCATTTGTGATAAAGTTTATCATTCTATGTACTTGCTAAATGTATTGTTACGAGTATGAACTTGTGTGCAAATACTTCTTTATCGCATTACATGATGTTTTTAAGACGCAAACACCATAATTGTAAAATTAATTTCTTGGTACCCTTCTACACATCAGAGTGTAATATAATATTGAATACTTGTTTCATTAACTACGAGCAATAGCGCCCACACTATGAATCCTTAAAAAGTAAATTGAATTTTCCCATTAAAATATTATTATTCTAGTAAACTTGATTGTAATATTGAATATATCAATACCAATACCTAATACTGTAATAGTTTTCAACAGTATACTGCATTTGCATCAACAATTATTTCCAGAATTATTAGAGCACTTATGCTTTACCTCAAATAACGCAATTTGTAATGTCCCTCGCTTGTAAATGCGATGATACAAAACAGAGTTAATTCGATATCGAATAGGCCGTTTAATGGACATTAATTTGATTTCATCCTTTTTCCACCCCTGACCCTTCCAGATTAAAGAGATCTTCACTGAAAAAAGAACCATGCTCCTTATCTTGACAATGGCGACCTACCAGTCGATACTCATAATCCTGCTTTTATCATATCCCAGCCCACCATACGATGTTCCGAACGCTAGGAGATTGCGTTATATTACCAGTTCCTTCTCTGCTCCATCCTTTATCTGTTTTTTTGTTGTCCTCATTTCTACGACGCTTCTTGTCGTCAAACTAAAGCAAAACTTGGAGTGGCGTAACAAGGCAGCGAAACAATCCAACAAAAACTCTGGGAGCCTGAAAGAAACTAAGGCGGCACGGTGTGTCGCAGCCATATGTACCATTTTTATTATGTGTTTCACGCCGAATGTTGCGCTGATTTTTGCGGGCATTGTATACTCTGAGCTCACACCACATAATCTGTATTTTGGCACTCTAATTGTAGCTCTTTATGAAATAAGTAGTATGTTTCAAGTGCTATCATCTGTTGTAAATATTTTTGTCTACTACACAATGAGCACGAAGTATCGAGAGGTCTTCAAAGCCATATTTTATTGCAAAAGTGATGTAGCACGCTAGATATGGACTTAAAAGGAATTCATTACAGAAACATAACGCGAATACCTTATTCTTGAAGAAATTTTGTATTTTAAAACATGTAACTCATAATCAAATAATTTATTTTATATAATTGATTCTTTATTTGATGAGTCTTTTCGAAAAAAAAGCGGATCTTGTCAATCGTCGACATAAAGAGACTTTTAAATAGATACACTGAACAAAGATACCGAGATGAAATGCGTTCATGACTACAGAATAGGGTTAGACCACTTTTCTCTATAACTCAGGAGTAAAACGTCAACAGGAGAGAATAGCCAATCAACATATCTATCAATCAAAGAGGTAAAAAAATTCAAGCACGCAAATAATAGTACGCGTCCTTGTGGTATATTTTTTTTCTTTCTCTACTCATGTTCTTGTCGTTTTGGCTCATGACCACACAGAAATAAAACAAAAATATGTACCTGTATGTACAAAATCAACGAATAAAAATATTCCTACTAATTTGAGATTTGAAAGCCTCTAAAAAGCATTGTTTGATAATTTTTTTTCTGTGCAAGTTTTCGTTACGTTTACCTTAGACGAAGAAAGCCACAAGGGGATGTTTTTTTTTTCATGAGTAGATTTTTTTTTTAAATTGTTTCTGCTTATACAAAACAAGTTATGCACTTAGTTACTGTAAGAATGTTAAAATGTCACCAGCATTGACCTGAAAAATCTTTCTTCAAATGCGTTTAATAGATTTCTCGTCTACTATGAATGCAAATTATTACCAGGTTTGTAAGTGGAACTGACAAATTATAATATTTTATTGCAAGGCTAAACGCAGAGAAATGTATGCACCAGAAAATAAAGAAATATTTCTGTTGAAAAAATTAAGTTTTAGATTCTTTCAAACCATTAATTTGACCAAAAAAAATCAACGTATTTTGCAGTGCTGTAGACCCTCGAGTAACACCATGAAGCACTTTTTTGGAGGTAAAACATACGGTAAAGCTACGACATTAAAGATATTTTAGGACTGGCAAATATTCTAAAATAAGGGATAATGATATTCAGTAGTAAACATTGAGATCTCTTCCATGATATTTGATGAATAAAAGAACTCAATTAAATGGCGAAAAAAAAATCAACTTAGTACAGAAAACTGCAAAACGAGTTGTAAGTAATAAATTGTGCAATAGCGAGAAATACTTCAATTTAGTTCAAGAAATGGAGCAAATGTTTAAAGATTATTTTATACTTAAAATGTACCCTATTTTAAGCATAGATAAGTGACTTGCTCTAAATGTTTTTTCCATAATTATATTGAATGGAAATATACATAAAAAATGTCTGGGATCGTCTCCATCGCGATAATAACCACTTATTTGGCATGGCCGAACTGATACCACTATTAAAAATAGAAAGCCGAGTCCGGGGTTGTTATTATTGAAAAACAGGGATTCATTCTTCTTTTCTGTCGGCAATTAGGCAAGTTAGCGTAAGCGTTTAACAAAACGAAGAAATTATTCAATGTCCACCAAATATCTTGAGGATCTTTGAAAAAGGCTGCCATTTACTTTAACAGTAGATTGAGATGAAAGTTACCTATATAAGGAGTCTCTTAACGGCTGTTTCTTCACAAAAAGTATACAAAAAATTTACCAGGAAAGCGAACTGACTTATTCTGAAATTTTGATGAAAGTTTATTCAGTTTGTGAGGCGTGACTCACGTACACAGACACACACAGAGGCACAATCATGTTGTGAAAATAGATTAGTTAAATTAGTATCCTATGCCTACTTGAAGGAGTAATTTTACTGTCCTTATGTAAATTGCCCTTTGTATTTTCATCCTCTCTAACGGAATCTTCTTTGCCAATGGCTTCAGTCGGTAGTTCTCTCATGCCCCAAAAATTTCTAAGACATGGCAAGATATAACGAGGCTCTGTGTAGGTCAAGCACCTGGTTATCACACACTTCTTCCTTTCGTATTGCAATGTAGAGAGAAAACTCACTGCCAGCCCAATGCCTATACCAACGAGGCAACCTATTAATGTATACCATTCGTAGCTAATATCGTAAAGAAAAAAAGTCTCGCGACCTCCCATGGGGTAACTCGGAGTTGAAACAGGCATAGCGTAATTCCACATACTACTGTTATAACTATTGAAAGCGTCTGTTTCAAGCACATCTTGAGAGCGACTTAGGTCAGACTTTTCAGCAGGATCTAGAAGTAGAACAGAGCAGTTTCTAGTTGATACTGAAGGCAGAGGTTTGGCAGGTGTTCCATGAAAGACTCTACCTAGGCTCATCCACAGATTGAACGTAAGAGAGGCAGCTGCGCCAGCCAGAGCGCCGTACTTGTTGGCCCAGGGAACGCTGGCTCCCAGGAGAATGATGGCAAGGATCGGAGATCCCAAAGCTCCGAACACAGAAGCAGACAGCTGTGTGACAGGCCCATCCATCGAATGCGCCAAGTAAGCCAAGCCGATGGCTAAAGTTCCATAAGCCACCACAAGCAGTTTGGTGATAAGAGTGATTGTTCCTTCCTCCAAATTCCGGAGCTGTTGTCTTAAGATGTCTTGCACCGTATTTGCTGCCATCGCATTAATGCCTTATAGAGAAGAAAACAAATAAAATTACATCGCACGGCGTTATTGTAATATATATTTTACGATTAACAAGGACAATAAAACTGTCTATCTCAAGAACTAATAATTCGCATACAAATTTGAAAACAATAAATGAAATAAAATACAATAATAAAACATTACACCTTTTTTTCTTTTCTTTTTTTCAAACCACAAAATCAATGAGTTAGCTAGTTTTATGGATGGTCCATAAAGAGAGACAATTCAATTTTATATTCACAATAAATTCACAATCCTATCAACTTATTGTCCCACTAAAATCTGCGGTCTTCACAAAAAGCACACAAACTCAAAAGCAGGGAAACAAAATAATAATAAAAAACAACAACAAAGAAACAAAAAAAATCCCAAAACAACAACCGAAAAAAAAACAAAGAACAATAACGCCGCAAAAAGAGGGAAGAAAGTCTGATATTGAGAAAGGGTATGAATTATCACTGTTCTATTTTAGAGCTGATATTAATACGTGCAACGTAAACTTGAGATCTCCAAAATTGCAATGACTTTAAGTCATATAACAGAGGGGACATTAGAATGCAAGAACGCTTCAGTATCATGTCCTTCCAAGACAATGTAATACAAAGGATACCTGTCTTTCGATCACTATCTTCCATGAATAAGATATCTTATACAGCAAAGAAATAAAACTACCTGAAATGCGATTGATCTCATCGAATCTCAAACGCTCTGAACATTAGAAGAAATAGTTACCTGGTGATGTTAAACATAATTGCTTTGGCGGTTTACACATTTCTCATATTGACATTTATTGGAAGTTATGAATTGAGAAATTCGCTTGAAAAAAAAAAGAAATATATTTTTGCAAGCTTTACCTTATGTTTCTAAACCCAGGCGCAGCCAATACGTTGGCAAAGGCTTCAATCTCATATTCGTTTGCTTGGTTAAGAGTTAATTTCTTGTGTCGTTTCTATGTGGATTTGGTATCTTTAATTTTGCCATTGATATTTGATTCAAAGTTGGTCTATAGTTAGCTTTGGAGGGATAAATATTGAACTTGTAAACTCTTTTTCACAATGATAAATGATATTTGTTAATTCACCTTTGTATTGATATATGTAACAGTAAGTAGACCTAGATTTTTTTATGTTAACGAATCAATCAGATGCCTGCTCTTGAGCGAAGGCAATCAAAAACGCCAACGCATCTCTATCCTTCGTCGCTTTCAGTACATCTGTCACTCATCCTACATTTACGCAGTTTGTTTGTCAATTTAACATCTTCTCTCGATGTATTCCCCTGCAATTTTTTTCTTCGATTATTCCAGTTGCCACATGATGTTCTAACTTATCTACTCTCATAACATGTCCAAACATGGTTGCCTGGCGTTGGCTATTCTATTTATGAGTGATCTTGCTCTGCCAGCTTCAACAGGCATTGTTTTGTTTGGCTCCTTTGCATTCCATGATATTCGTAGCTTCTCCGTAAGAACCATATTTCTGTTACCTTAAGTTTCTTTATATTTCTCTTTCTCTCTCTCTCTCTCTCTCTCTCTATATATATATATATATATATATATATTAAAATATATATCAAAATATATATATATATATATATATATATATATATATATATATATATATATAGAGAGAGAGAGAGAGAGAGAGAGAGAGAGAGACCAGAGAGAGAGAGAGAGAGAGAGGTGGTGAAAAAACACATAAAAAAATATAACCTCGCCCTGCGGTGGACTTAAGTGGAGTAATATTGTTCAGACTCCTAACAGCTCAAACCAAGGGGAACTCACCGGATGAGAGGGAACTGAGGGAGCCACAGCAGAGTGCACCCATAAACAAGCCGGCCATACCAGGCACGTCTGTGAGAGCATGCAGGACAAAGTATGGGGCCAACTGGTTCCGGTTCGAGATCAATCCAGCCTGCACGGTGAAAAACAGTCAAAGAAGATATTGTATTTAGTTGGACGATATAAACAATTATGCGATTGAACGCTCTTGACTAGGTAGTCCCTTAAGTAATCAAGTATAAATGCATCATGTTATACAGAAAGTAACGAATCATGCTGAATGATCAACACAGAAACATTGATGTCGATTCAAGACACATAGCCCTAACCACACTTTTCAAATCATTACACACAAATAAGAATTTTGATTGTTATAAGTAGTAAATAACAGTTTTTTTTAAGAAAAAAAATGTTAGTTATACAATATGAAAGATATTTAATTTGATTTTACAAGGGACATTAACTTCTGATTCATTTATGTAAAAAAAATGAACATGAAAAGTTCATTTCTTATATGGCCTAATACTAACTAGACAACATGAACATTTTAAAGAAAATATGGTATACAACAAACGTGTAGCAGATTTTCATAATAAGACTTCTATATGAAAATCGTACCTAAATCGAACCAGAACCTACAATGCGAAAAATGTGCTATATTATTAAACTTAAAAAAAAAATTCAATCTACCTCGATACATAATAAAGACGCTTTTTTGCTTTACATTTAATTAAAAAAAAAACTCAAAAAGAACGTCACGTGGTTAATGAAATCCCATTCCTTTTTTAAACAAGGATAAACATTTTGTAGTTAGATTGACTGATAAAAAATAAGAAATTTACAAGCCCAGTCTACCACTTACAGGGACACAGGACCTAGGCCAATGTGTCAACTGACTCTATTCTTTAATGTAAGTTGCGGATCGATTAAACGAGCAAAACAGTGAAAATAAAAAGATTCTATAATGTATATGTATGTATATGTATGTATATATATATATATATATATATATATATAAATATATAATATATATACCATTTCAAGTTATACATAGTTCCAATAGCTTGAATTTTTTTTCAATATGAATCGCTAATTTTTTGTAACTTAATAAAATATGACAATGTGTATATTTTCAAGAGAAAAAAGATGTCAGAGGTTGCTTTCCTAGAAAATTTTATTATTATTATTATTATTATTATTATTATTATTATTATTATTATTATTATTATTATTATTATTATTATTATTATTATTATTATTATGTGTGGCTTTATTCCTAGCCGGTCAATATACTTAATGTATGGCTTGAGTGTAGATCAATCAAGTCATCAAATAAAGTGCTACAGGTTTTTACTCATTTCCGGGTAAAAGAAATAAAAAAACAGAGCCGATAGCAAACTGATAAACTTTGATACATCTGTGAAGGTGACAGCAATACAGCATCAGAGGGCAAAGTTTGTTGGAAATGTTGCCCACAACTTACCTTTATAAAGACTTTCGTGCGCCTTGAAATTTTACCTTTCTTTCTATCTATTTATATCTATCTGTCTTTCCATCTTTCTAAAAACATCTATTTATCGATCTTGTACTTATCCATCTATTTATCTTTCCATATCGAATTCTTTGCTTGCACCATTTACAATTCTTGATGATTAGATAAACCAAATTCAAACTCTACTCGGGTAATTAATCATATTCATACAGCTATGTCGCAGTGATCACTAACCTCGTAAGGGTCACAGTTATGGTAGGAGTAATAGGCGTAGGTCGCCAAGCCCACCAGGACATTAATAGCACCATACACGATGTGAAGCGGTGCGCTCAGCAAAAACATGATCTTGGAGGCACGGAGACTTCTCAAAGAGCTGATTCTCTGGACCGAAGCTTGGTCAAAATGGTGAGAAAATCTTTGGGGAAAAAGATTTAAAATGACACGCAAATTTTGATTAAAAATGGATTAGTTAAAGAAAAAAAAGGACGAGCCCTCCAAATAATCCATTTTAAGAGATGGGCTTTAAAATAATACAAAAAACCGCTAGTTTCGACTTTTGAAATGGCTGCTGGCATGAGAGGAGGACATTATTTTGTTTCGTTTTTCTTTTCCTTTATGCAGATGCAAAGCTAAAAACCATTGTCTGAAAGTTGCGCATGGCAAAGATTATTTCACTGGTTTCATACCTTTCTTGTTTTTGATTTGAAATAATATATCAACATTAAAAGCATCTTCTTAAATCAGGTTAACTTTATGAATATAAAGTCAATAAGAGTCTTTAAGCTCTAGATAAAGGTGCTTACTTCATGAATGTAAAGCCAATAATGCGTCTATAAGCTCTAAAAAAAGGTACATACTTCATGAATATAAAGCCAATAATAAGTCTTCAAGCTCTAAAAAAACGTACTTATATCATGAATATAAAGCCGATAATGAGTCTTCAAGCTGTAAAAAAGGTACTAACTTCATGAATATAAAGCAAAAAATAAGTCTTCAAGCTCTAAATAAAAGTACTTACTTCATGAACATGAAGCCAATAATGAGTCTTTATGCTCTAAATAAAGGTGCTTACTTTATGAACGTAAAACCAATAATGAGTCTATAGGCTCTAAATAAAGGTACATACTTCATGAACATAAAGCCAAGAATGAGTCTTCAGCTCTAAATAAAGGTACTAACTTCATGAATATAAAGCCAATAATAAGTCTTCAAGCTCAAAATAAACGTACTTATATCATGAATATAAAGCCGATAATGAGTCTTCAAGCTGTAAAAAAGGTACTAACTTCATGAATACAAAGCAAAAAATAAGTCTTCAAGCTCTAAATAAAAGTACTTACTTCATGAACATGAAGCCAATAATGAGTCTTTATGCTCTAAATAAAGGTGCTTACTTTATGAACGTAAAACCAATAATGAGTCTATAAGCTCTAAATAAAGGTACATACTTCATGAACATAAAGCCAAGAATGAGTCTTCAGCTCTAAATAAAGGTACTAACTTCATGAATATAAAGCCAATAATGAGCCTTTAAGCTCTAGATAAAGGTGCTTACTTTATGAATATAAAGCCAATAATAAGTCTTTAAGCTCTAAATAAAGGTACATACTTCATGAATATACAGCCAATAATGAGTCTTCAGCTCTAAACAACGGAACATACTTCATGAATATAAAGCCAATAATAAGTCTTCAAGCTCAAAATAAACGTACTTACTTCATGAATACAAAGCCAATAATAAGTCTCAAAGCTCTAAGTAAAGGTACATACTTCATGAATATAAAGCCGATAATGAGTCTTCAAGCTCTAAATAAAGGTATTAACTTCATGAATATAAAGCCAATAATCAGTCTTCAAGCTCTATATAAAGGTACTTACTTCATTAATGTAAAGCCAATAATAAGTCTTTAAGCTCTAAATAAAGGTACATACTTCATGAATAAAAAGCCAATAATGAGTCTTTAAGCTCTAGATAAAGGTGCTTACTTTATGAATGTAAAGTCAATAATAAGTCTTCAAGCTCTAAATAAAAGTACATAATTCATGAATATAAACCCAATAATAAGTCTTGAAGCTCTAAATAAAGGAACAAACTTCATGAATATAAAGCCAATAATAAGTCTTCAAGCTCTAAATAAAGGAACATACTTCATGAATATAAAGCCAATAATGAGTCTTATAGCTCTAAAAAAGGAACATCTTCATGAATATAAAGCCAATAATAAGTCTTCAAGCACTAAATAAACGAACATACTTCATGAATAAAAAGCCAATAATAAGTCTTCAAGCTCTAAATAACGTACTTACTTCATGAATATAAAGCCAATAATGAGTCTTCAAGCTCTAAAAATAGGTACTAACTTCATGAATATAAAGCAAAAAATAAGTCTTCAAGCTCTAAATAAAAGTACTTACTTCTTGAATATAAAGCCGATAATGAGTATTCAAGCTCTAAATAAAGGTGCTTACTTTATGAATGTAAAACCAAGAATGAGTCTATAAGCTCTAAATAAAGGCACTAACTTCATGAATATAAAGCCAATAATGAGTCTTCAAGCTCTAAATAAAGGTACTTACTTCATGAATATAAAGCCAATAATGAGTCTTCAAGCTCTAAATAAAGGAACATACTTCATGAATATAAAGCCAATAATGAGTCTGCAAGCTCTAAATAAAGGAACATGCTTCATGAATATAAAGCCAATAATAAGTCTTCAAGCTCTAAATAAAGGAACATACTTCATGAATATAAAGCAAATAATGAGTCTTATAGGTCTAAAAAAGGAACATGCTTCATGAATATAAAGCCAATAATAAGTCTTCAAGCTCTAAATAAAGGAACATACTTCATGAATATAAAGCCAATAATGAGTCTTCAAGCTCTAAATAAAGGAACATACTTCATGAATATAAAGCCAATAATGAGTCTTCAAGCTCTAAATAAAGGAACATACTTCATGAATATAAAGCCAATAATGAGTCTTCAAGCTCTAAATAAAGGAACATACTTCATGAATATAAAGCCAATAATAAGTATTGAACCTCTAAATAAAGGAACATACTTCATGAATATAAGGAACATACTTCATGGATATAAGGAACATACTTCATGAATATAAGGAACATACTTCATGAATATAAGGAACATACTTCATGAATATAAAGCCAATAATGAGGCTCCACTGGGTGTGACGGGTCCTGGGATCCGGGGAGAATTTGTCCATATTCACCCGGCCGCCCTCGCTAGACAGTCGCCATAACTCACCGAGACCGCCAACCTCGACACAAGCTGGGGAAGACACAAGCATGGAAACATGAACAAGAGCAAAAACATACTCTGAAATCTGATCACAATCTGAACACCAAAGCATGGCTAGTCCAATGAGTTCAAGCAGCTCTCCGTCATCCTGTGATATGATAGAGGAATTCATCCACCAGAGTTCTAGATGTTTTCTTAAAAAAAAAAAATCTCCGCGTTCATTATTCATCTCTTTCCGATTCTGCTTTTCTTGCGATTTTGAAAACAACTTTCTCATCACAAGTAGTTTATAGCGTGTCTCGTTCCCTATTACAAAATATGATTGGAAAATGTAAACTGGGGCTCGAGATGCTATAAATAATGTCCTAGATTGGAAAGAATTTTTGGCTGAACCTAATTATACAATTATACAAATTAAGATTTATATTCTCATTGCAAATATTCGTACAGTCCATTAAGATACCTGATGCTCACCACTATATACTGCCTATCATAGTCCTATTTTTTCTTCTTTCCCTATTTTCCCCCTTATTATATTTAACACAAAAGAAAAGAAAAAAACAAGCACAATACCATACCTTTAATAATAATTGCGAACATCCCAACGAAGACAATAATAGTTTGAAAGACATCAGTCCATATGACACTTTTAAAACCTCCAATGGCTGTGTAAACGGTTCCAATTGCTCCAATCAAAGCGATACTCACCCACAGCGGGAATCCAACGCAGGCCTGGAGAGAAGAAAAAGCGGAATTCACAAGTAGGTCATTCTTATTTTCGGCCAGGTGGATTGCGCAACTAATGTACAGTTTGAAAAACAACAAATGAAATTAAAACAAATCCCCACATAAGGCCAAAAATATAGTCTATAGGAACATTAAAAATTTTAGATAAACAGATAGGGAAAAAATTTGATGTGACTAATCGGTCTAAACGTTCTGAAAAACATAGAATCATATCTACTCCGCCATGAATCTCTTGTGCACAAGAGATTCAATGAGAACAAGATAATAATAAGTTCATCGGTCTTTTTGTAAACTTTGATACCAATGTGGAGAAAGTTACATTACAGATTTCTAAGAATCGGTAACCAAGTCGTATCAAGGCAAAAGTTACTCTACTTACCAGTGCTAAGTTAGCAGTTCTTACCAATACGGTGTATCCTCCCTTAAAGGTAAACCTGTCTAAACAACAAAATAAATAAGGATGTACTTCTTGCCATTAATGCAGGCATACATAGAGTCTATAAAACGTCGTAAGGTGTGCTCTTAATACTGGATACCTGTAGAGCCAAAGCAGGTGAGAGTAGCACCAAAGACTGGTAGAGGAGATTGGTCAGCATTCCTATGACAGTGCTGATCAGGCGGACTGTCTCAGATTGGTATCTGCGCAAACAAATTGGTTAGAAAAGAACGAAAGCTGCATCAAGTTTGCAAAGACATGCTTTGACGTATTCTTTTCCTTCAAATAACAATAAATACCAGTAAATCAGCTTTCTTTAGCTCTATTAAAGCTTCCATCATCACTTTTAAAGCTGCACTTCATACCAATGTTTGCTTTCTTACGTATATCATGTTAATTGAGATGTCTGAACAAAGAAAACGAATATTTTCTAAATTTGTAAAATATAATCGTATTTGTTGATCCTCTTAAACATTCATTATTCTGTAGGTTAAAATAAATGAGGAGTTATTAGAGCTCAGCTTTACGCACTTTGTGAAACTCATTATTTCAAAAAGCGTTTTAAAGGACCATAAATCAGATTAAAAAGTACAGAGTTTGTTGTCTTTCTAGGCCGCCTTGAAGGATGTAAACAATAAGCATTGTTATTGCTGTTTTAATATTAGGTTGACTAAGTTCGATGTGGATTTAATCGTAAGGCTGAAGATAATATTTATGGTATGAGAGTTATACTTTTCGTGATTAACCAATATTAATTTTACCCCTATCCGTTTCAAACACTATCATGTCTCAAACAAAGCCCTGATGAAAGTTTGTTATTCAACTACAGTTACCGTTTTGCTTATATTTGCATATAGATTTGGAGTCAACCGTTACATATTACTGTAAGAATTACATAAAATATAAATATTCATCGAGTTTTCAAATTTAGATGTAGAGGTAGATAAAGATCTCATTTGAGGAAGGTTTTTGCGTGTGAGATGAGTCAGATCAATGAATTTTTTTTTCTGGGGGCAGAAAGCAAAGGAGAATGTGGAGGGAGTAATTATAATCTTAATTCTCCTCCTAACTTATATGTTGATGGCATCACTTGAGAGCGAGGCCGAATTTTCGTGTTCAGACCTTCCTGTCTTTAAAAATCTTAGATCAAATTTCCAATCGCAACACCAATAATAGGAAAGCCATGTGATTATACACTGCTAGAGCAACATATTTTTTCTAGTTTTCTCCAAAAAAAAAATTATAATTTCATGGATCTTTCGATAAAGGACCCCAGTTTGCATTACGCAATACCTACATGGAGTCAGTTTTTGTCCCTTTAGGCGCAATTTGATTGCGTCTCGCTTATTCCAGTCAGTATATACGTCATCCAATCAAGTAGTTAAGTTTTTTTTCAAAGAGTACTTTAATAACAATCATCATCGACATCATCATCATCATCATTATGTTATTACTATTATTATTATTATCATTATTATTATTATTATTATTATTATTATTATTATTATTATTATTATTATTATTATTATTATTATTGTTATTATTATTATTATTATTATTATTCTTATTATTATTATTATTATTATTATTATTATTATGATTATTATTATTATTATTATTATTATTATTATTATTATTATTATTATTATTATTATTATTATCATTATTATTATTATCATTATCATTATTATTATTATTATTATTATTATTATTATTATTATTATTATTATTATTATTATTATTATTATTATTATTATTTTATTATCATTATTATTATTATTATTATTATTATTATTATTATTATTATTATTATTATTATTATTGTTATTATTATTATTATTATTATTATTATTATTATTATTATTATTATTATTATTATTATTATTATGGTTAAGAGAAGAAGCATTATAACTATGATTACTACTACGATTTCGTTGAAAAAGTTCATTAAGTCACCGATAAACCTGGCTCGCCTCACAGTGGGTAATCAGCCAATCCATCCATCAATCAATCATTGCCTCACCTGAGCTTGAGATATTCGTAGACGCTGGTCAGCTGCAAAGGGTGAATGAGCGGCACGACAGTGCAGTAGCCTATCACGTGACTGAGAGCATTTCCGATAAAAGCGCTGAAAATTATGCCTCCGAAATAGAACGTTTCCGCAGGGATTCCAATGAGCGTGATAGCGGACTAGCAGGAAAAGGAAAGAAAAAAAAAATTGTAAAAGTCATCCTTCACAGACTCTTAACTCAAAACTATAAACCTTTTCACGTACATATCTAAAAACACTTGTTTAAGTTCCTCTTCCTATTTTTCTTTGTTGTCAATTTCTTATTTAATTATAACTGAAAACAAAAAATTTTGATGGCTTTTACAAGGAATCTTGATTATTTTGTTAACCATAATATTATAGTGATATAAACACTTTTTTTATGGAGAATGTTTTTTTTTCTCAGTAAATAAAGTAGAAATACCCACAACGAATGTAATGAAAGTCGACAACGCCACAGGTAAAATGGACATCTGACGTCCGCCCAGAAGATACTCATCTCTTGTTGCGTTGTGGGCATCTTTCACAGCATACCATGTTCCGATTATCACTGGGATAAGCAAAGTAATGCTGCCGACAACATAGTCAATCACACTGTAAGAAATCACATTCGCCATTTGATTTGAATTATAATATGTTAAATATTTCCTTTCTTCAATAATTCTTTAAAATCAATAATCATTGATGCGAACATTGAAACAACTTTAAAAAGAAATTCAGAAAATTGCCATAAGAAGAGCAAAACTTTAAAATACAGGAGCGATGACAAGCTAAAAGTGATACTGGCAAGAAGACTTTGACTTGAATCATCAGCAGTAGTAGCAAGAACTTGAAAAAATTAATAGCGATTCACCTATTAAATACTTGCATACATTTCCGAGATATCACTCTTTCCTACAGATGAAAAAATTATTAGAAAGTACATGCAATCCAATTTCCAAATCAAATTAGTAGAACACTACGAAACTGTTTTGAATTTATTTCGTTGGTTGGCTTTCATGATTTAGATATACAAGATATGCTAATACCATTAAACAACATGAGAGCTGAAATGTCTGTGATGTGTCGATGCCATTAAATAGATTTGAGTAGTGAAATATTCAGGATGTATCGATTACTATTTAAATAACTCTCCGAGATTTGAACGTTACGGATGCAACAATAATAATTTTAAATACTGAAATACTCGGGACGTACCAGTACCGCTAACAAGCTCAGAGTTTTTCAAAATAGCCCGAAATACCAAAGCTATTAAAAACAGTCTCTAAACAATAATATTGCGTCTGGTTTTTTTTTCTTGATTGCACTGTCATGCAATCTAAATTCATAAAATCAAATGATAATAATTATATTATGTATGAAATACCCTATAAATTATGTTGGTGATTAAAAAAAATCTTACATGGTACCAGGTGCAAAAATGAATCCTGTGTCGCCGATATCAAATGGTTTTATATTAAAATTGCAATGACATTGCGATGTGAACACAATTTGAAGTGCTACTGTGAAAATTTCTCTCCACTAACCACAATTTAGATAGCGGGTGTTGAAAGTTTAGGTTTTAAAAATCTTATATTGCGAATGTTATTGTATGACAACATAACATACATACTAGGAAAAGTAGATATAGTCGTGTAAATAGAACTAAGATATCGTAGGTCGTACTATGAATGGGATTTTGCAGATACAAAATGATAATAATATAATAATAATAATAATAATAATAATAATAATAATAATAATAATAATAATAATAATAATAATAATAATAATAATAATAATAATAATAATAAGAAGAAGAAGAAGAAGAAGAAGAAGAAGAAGAAGAAGAAGAAGAAGAAGAAGAAGAAGAAGAAGAAGAAGAAGAAGAAGAAGAAGAAGAAGAAGAAGAAGAAGAAGAAGAAGAAGAAGAAGAAGGAGAAGAAGATAAAGGAGAAGAAGAAGAAGAAGAAGAAGAAGAAGAAGAAGAAGAAGAAGAAGAAGAAGAAGAAGAAGAAGAAGAAGAAGAAGAAGAAGAAGAAGAAGAAGAAGAAGAAGAAGAAGAAGAAGAAGAAGAAGAAGAAGAAGAAGAAGAAGAAGAAGAAGAAGAAGAAGAAGAAGAAGAAGAAGAAGAAGAAGAAGAAGGAGGAGGAGCAGGAGGAGGAGAAGGAGGAGGAGGGGAAGAAGAAGAAGAAGAAGAAGAAGAAGAAGAAGGAGGAGAAGAAGAGGAGGAGGAGGAGGAGGAGGAGGAGGAGGAGGAGGAGGAGGAGGAGGAGGAGAAGAAGAAGAAGAAGAAGAAGAAGAAGAAGAAGAAGAAGAAGAAGAAGAAGAAGAAGAAGTAGAAGAAGTAGGAGTAGGAGGAGGAGAAGAAGAGGAAGAAGAAGGAGAAGAAAAAGAAGAAGAAGAAGCAGAAGAAGAAGAAGAAGAAGAAGAAGAAGAAGAAGAAGAAGAAGAAGAAGAAGAAGAAGAAGAAGAAGAAGAAGAAGAAGAAGAAGAAGAAGAAGAAGAAGAAGAAGAAGAAGAAGAAGAAGAAGAAGAAGAAGAAGAAGAAGAAGAAGAAGAAGAAGAAGAAGAAGAAGAAGAAGGAGGAGGAGGAGGAGGAGGAGGAGGAGAAGAAGAAGAAGAAGAAGAAGAAGAAGAAGAAGAAGAAGAAGAAGAAGAAGAAGAAGAAGAAGAAGAAGAAGAAGAAGAAGAAGAAGAAGAAGAAGAAGAAGAAGAAGAAGAAGGTAGAAGAGAATATGAAAAACAGGAAGAACATAGAAAATTATTATTTAGGTTGAAGGTTTGAGGTTATTTTGAATAAAGGTCACACCAAAAGTTGAAGAAAAAATGAAAGCTTCTTTGTAAAGATATTTTCCGCCCAAATTATCAGGTTTTGTTTGAGGAAACCTTATAAAAGGGTTTTAAAAATCGAATACTTTGTGGTCCATTTAAAGATCAATGGCACATAGCACAAGGGACTCTAATTACCAGTCCCCCAAAAAATTAATAAAGAAGATTAGAACTGGAACTGCGAAAAAAAAAGCCGCACATAGTTCTTGTTTTTTTTTTCTTTCCCAATACATTTTCTCTTAAAGATTCGGAGTTCTACATTTTTGACTATCATGTTAATGGCATTTAAAAGAAGGACATTATTTTGATCTATTTTTAAACCATCATTTTCCTATAAGGAAATCCATTTCCGCACAGTCACTAAGGTAAGATTTAAAGCGTTCTAGTAACGACATTCAATACAGTTTTAATTACCAGGTAATTATTTCTATTAATTTAGGTTAGGAGTACTACATATGACATACTATTTTATAATGAGCGGAATTTAACATATATATTATCTTCAAGCAAATCAAAGCAAAGGATAGCATGCTGACCCATATCGCAAGGGAAACATAGTTTTTTTTTAAATAAAAAAGAAGTAGTTCAAAAAAGTTTGGAGTTTTTGGCCATCTTCAGATAAGACAATCGTGTAAAATTTTTCATCGTTTGCTTTTTTTTTAAATGGTTACCTTTTAAATTTTGTTTCCTCAATTTTTATTATACTTATCTCAAAACTGTATTGTTAAATAGCACCTTGTTGTCATATTTTTGTCTTACCACTTACTATTGTTAAGTAAATCATGCATAAAGTTTACTTTTTAACCACAGTAAACTTATTGTAACATATTCTTGGCTTGTTTGATGTTTTTTTAAAGGGTTTTTCGCACCTTCTTTTCAAAGAAAAATTACAAGAGTTCGAAGGTTTAGGGTCTTTTTTTTTCTCTTTCAATGACATAATTTCTTTGTCTTATAATTACAGTAAACGCAACAGTGTTGGGGTTTTACGCTTGTGTTCCGAGAAGCCTAGAAATTTTTGTCTCTCTGGTTCGACTTATAGCGTCATCGGTGGGTAATCATGGTGTTGTAACGTTTTAGCTTTTCAGACCTACATGGTGTTTCTAATGTTCTTGAATCGACGAGGTTTACTTTGAAGTCAAAGATATATCAAATACTTATTTAATTCACGAAATAAGGCAAAAAACATGGATTGGAAATATTAAATCTGAAGTCTGTGTTGTAGTTTTCATTTAAATAATTGTGTCCTAGGAAAATATTTTCTTACTCGATCTAGTGTTTGAATGGACTCTTTTTCTATAATCATAAAAAAAGTTGTTGATAAAAGTGGTTATGGTACAAGAGGAACAAACTGGTTCTTCTTGTACCATAACCACTTTTATCAACATCGTAGATCATGTGGAACACTCCATCAACAAGCATGCAGAGAGCTGTGGATATATATGAGTCGCCAGAAATGAACTCCAAAGTCACATGTGAAAACAACACAGCAATGAAAATAAATCATCAGGAAAATGGACACAACCATTGTTCCTCTCAACAGATGACACAGGTCTTTATTTCACTTCAAAAGTCGCGCCTCTTAATTTGATAATATATCATTTCCACTAGAAGAAAGTTTCAATCTCATCGATATTGCTTAATATTTCACTATTAGGCACTGTGTTAAACAATTTTCGGCCGAAACTCTAGGTAGGAATAGTGAATATGCACTATTAGATGGCGCCATGACGAAAACTTTTAACGAGCTATAAGGTTCTCTGGGTTTTTATTTTCTATTTTATGACCTATATTGGAATCTAAAAATTAACTTGCAAAAAACACGAACTTAGGAATTTTTTGGTTTTATTTTTTTTGCAGTTAGAGTTTCCTCCGCAAGAATTCCGAAATGATATTAAGAAATTGGCCTTTTAATCGAGGTCAAAGTTGGTTTTTACTGCCATTACGGAAAATTCCCACATTCTTATCCTTACAGAATTAACATATGGAGCAAGAAAATAAAGAGAACGAACATAGATAAGCATATGAAAAGACACTAAGGCGACACATGAAACGGATGCATTTTTTTTTGTTCCTGTTGAGGTCCCAAGTTCATTTAATCTATAAGCATTCCTTTTTTAACTTACAGAAAAAAAGTTTAAAACGTTTTCCCTGCTTAATATTATAAAATGTCTTATCTCAATACATTTTTTTAAAAGTATTATGGATGTTTTCTTTTGTTCTTGACATTAAGTCGATGGGTATAAAGAGAAAAGTGTTTCATAGAGGCCGTCAAAATACCTTCCTTTTGCATTAGGCTTACAGGGACTGGAGCAAATTTCCCGGCTAATGTAAGTAGCATTACAGTGTTGCCTATCAAATTTAGCTGCTTTTCATTGGATTAGCAGAATTACCAATTGTCATTGAGGTTTAAAAAAAATTATATTTCACCGTTGATTTGTTAAAAATATGTGTTTATTGTATCCTTAAAACTCACGAATCGGCCTTGAACTTACAGAAAAACCTAAAGCATCGCACTGATCAATGTGGTGAGAAAAATTTCAGATTTATATAAAAAAAATCATCAATACGTATGTTATTTCTGTTTTTCAATCTAGATTATCAGTTGTTAATTTACAAAACTATCCGTCCTTACTGCTAGTTTCATTCGTTTTAACAATAACATAGTTTATGATGACATCACTTGCATAGTTTACATGTACAATATATGGGAGGCTATAACTATTATATTGTTGCTCTATCCGATATACCATGAGAATTATTTCTAACTGGCAGAAATAAAAAAAAATGGTAGTCTTTTGATTATAGTAGCTATAACTTGCATAAGGCATCTCACCACATCCTCAAAAACATATTTGTTCTTTGTACCTCTATTGGTTTTGTATTAGTTTTTTAAAAATATTCTATTGTTCATATGTATTGCTTTTTCACCACTGGTATGATAATTATGAATTCCTACTGAAGAATAATACATGCGCTTCTAAAGAACAACCAGGGTTATCCCCTCGTACATTGTTTCTGCGTCACTTTGTTAGCGTGACTGTTCCCCTATCTATCTCGTCAGATCAAAGCATCAACTTCTGGTCATGTCTGTCTTCCATGGAATCGCCCTGATAGCAGTTTGTGCTGTGAACGTTGCTCTTATAGATCCAGGTCAGGGGTTCGACAACAATTGCGATATCGGTATTCCCCGAATATACCTGCCTGCCTGTGGAAGTGATGGGAAAATCTATAGCAACGAATGGGAGTTGGAGTACATGGCATGTAAAAACAACGTCACTCTAACTGTGGCCGATCCGTCGACTTGCCCAAACTTTCCTGACGGTTACGAGTTTCTCTGGGCCGATGACGACACTCCAAACAGCGGAAAATGATTAATTCTTCCGATTTCTTCAATAAAATATTATCTCGTTTGTTATAAAATAACAAAAAACATTTTTGATGAGTATTGGATGGTGAGGCTTATGTCCTTTTCAAATTAATTATGAAAAATGGAGAGAAAAAAAAAACAAAAACATTCACAGCCTTGGTACAAAAATTAATAATAGAAGTTAACTAACTTCCTTATCATAGTATTTCAATCCATAACATGTTTTAAAGGAAATTAAAAGACATGAAAAGAAATGAGGTCAGATTTGAGGGCTATGTAAAATAAAAAAAAATTCAATCGCAAATACTATCACACAAAAATACAAAAGAAATTAATGACGTTTTGGTCTTTTTAATGATTTCTCAAAAAGTTATAACTAGGGATAATACATGTCAATTGTTTGATACTTTTGCGTACCTTAAAATAAATTAATTATGTACCTCCCACTTTAAAACATAATTTTAAAAAAATCAAACGTTCAAGAGTTGGAAACAAGATTAGTCATCAATGAAAAACATTAAATTCAACGTGCGAAAAGATAACATCATCATTGCAAAATTTATTGCCTATCTTGGGCAATAAGAGAATACATAGACGCAATGATGGAAGCAATACATTAGATATCTAACATTCAAAGGCCATAAGTCATGAGATTTTTTTCTTCAACGGCTCTAGACAACTATGTTCTTATCTAAAATGCTGAAATGAGAAAAGGTTGAACAAATGTTCCGGCTGAATGTAGCATAGTATTGCAATTCCTGCTGATTCAATCTTTGGAAGTTTTGCGTCAATGAAGCCTTTAGTTAAGTTATGAAAGGGAAAACAATATTCCGACCATTATTTATGACAAATGGAACAGAAACCTCTCTTTAGAAAGAGACTCTTGTTCAAATCTGCTTAGACACTACAATACCTATAGAGTCTAAGCCACTAAGGCCTCTAGCGTAAAAAAATACTAGTAGATTTTGGTTGTTTCTAAAGCAATCAAAATTGGTCTAAAAGAATCCCTTCACCAAAATGCTGTTAGGTCAACCATGACAGAAAAGTATCTTGTAAATAAGTTTCTTGTCTTCTTATTACATATTGTGAGCCTTTTACTGAGTTAGGCACAATGGTAAGCAGATCAAATTTTGAATCTCTTGTCTCATTCATTTTGCTGTAAAAATTGATATTTCTCATTGCTTGACTGTTCATTCACTATAGACTGCTATATATTAAAACTTAGATTGAAATAAAAGGAGATAGGTGCGAAGTAAAGTTCAACTAAAAATCAACACGTGTTGTCTTTTTTGGGCGCATCCTCCTCTTATTTCGGCTCAGAACGAGTAAAACTATATGTTAATGAACATTTGCTTCTATTTACATTATTGCAACTGCTATAAAGTTTTGCTAAATTCAATTATAGAAGAGGTTACCTCTAGTAACGAAGGCCATGCTTTGAAAGTACTCGTGGGTACAAATTTAGCTCTGAATTTTTTTTAATCAATTTTCGCGCTGCCCTCTTAACCATTGACAACATCAATGTCAGATAAGGAAAGATAAACTAAATACGCAGTTTTTTTAACTTCTTTTTTTTTATTCCTCTTTTTTTTGACTGAAACACTTGAATAGTACAATTATTCGGTCGCTCTAATTTTGATCAAAAGACACATTTTAAATGTAATCCTACGGTAGCGTTCCAAACGTATATCATTTTTATGGGATAGCAACGGGTGTGGTTGTCCCAAAATGATAATTAAATACAACAATATTTGTCAACTTCTGATATTGTTTACTTCTGTGGGATGATCGAAGGTTAAAACAATTCTGTTCAATCTAAATCTTCTTCCAAAACCGCTCTCGATTTATGATTTCAACAGCTTGCTATTATAGTTGCCTCTAAAGAGCTCATAAGTAACGAGCAACAATTTTAGAGACCGTCTAAATTTTTCTTCATAAAAGAGGGTTGCGATCAGCGTCGAAATATGTATCGCTGTGGTAACTTCCGATATCGAAAAAGATTGTTAGCAAATTCGAACTATTTCTTTGTCGGTGGCTACTACAAAAAGAAGCAGCTTTTTATCCTTAATAACTTTTTTTTAAAATTAATCTTCATTAGTCCGTGCAAATTTATTTTTTAACAGTGAAGTAAAGAAAAGATGTCAATGTTAACAATTCAATCAAGCCCAGTTCCGAGAAGCCGAAATCTTTACAATACAACAGTAATAAAAGTTGTTATAAATACCTGACCCCTCCCACTTCTCCGAAGAATTTCATACCCGGGCAAATTATATTACGATTCACTCAAGCGTTGATAATTTCAAATCAGAATTCTTCTAACTGTTTTGATCTATAATTATTGTGTATAGATAAAACTTCACTATCATTTTAAAGGGATAGTGACTCATTTCATGTGCTTAGAGAACCGGAAACTGGTCTTGACAAAGGCAGTCGATTGTGGCGCAAATTTGTAGACACTTTTCATATTATGAATCGCCTGGCTATGTTGACTTGCTAAATGTGTAACATTGTGACAGCGAATGTTATTTGCAAGAAATTGGTGTTGAAATCCAGCTAATTTGCTACTTTCGTCATTTATTAAAAAACCTGTTAACACCCATGAAAAGTCTACAAATATCTGTAAAAAGTGCCAAGAGGTGCGCTAACATGAGATTTATTTTATTTGTGCTAACGTAACAAAGAGCGTTTAAAAAGATAAATTATAGATTGGGATTTCACAAAATTAACTAACTATTCTTACAATCCTTTATTTATTTAGAGGAATGTTCAGAAGCTGTTTCATCTGACAAATTTAAGTCTTAAAAAAAATTAAAAAAAAAGATAAATATTACTAGCTCAAAACTAATCCTTAACTACGCGAAGTCACTTCACTTGTTAGTTTAATACGTAATCTCTAAGACTCAAACAATAAAAAATCAGCTAGTTCTATACTTTCTTAACTAATTGAGAGATCTCTTCAAACAATATTATTACTCTAAGGCTATGAACTCCTACAAAAAGTACCTAAAGATGTATTGCATTACAGTAATTCATAGCAGCCCATTTCCTTTAATATACATAATGTCGAAAATGATCAATAAATGTATTTAGATTTTTACAAATTTCCCTGACTTTTTCGTCCATTTCATGATATAGAAAGACATATCCTGCATAAACACTACGGAAAGATAAAAAGTTAGAGCGCCAAGATAATGAATATATTGTCCTTTTTCGTTTTCTATAGAATAGTCACGATCTGTGTAAACTGGTCTTTTCCGTGTTGACAGCTGTGTTCAACAGATCTTCCAAACTTAGTATACCAGTATTTTCTACTTAAGTGTTGATCCAGATTGCCCGCCACGTTATGCTTGCTGTAATCAGAGGTTTGACCCAAAAGTGGCTTCAATTAGACCGCTACCGACCAGACTGGTCTGAAAAGGCAAACAGGACAAGTTTGTTTTATCATGGTTGTCTGTTTCCATTTTCTTCTCTTATATGCTATAACTATTTTAGTTATTTTAGTTGAGTAGGTGTTCGTCTCTTCATTGTAAATAGTTGAATATTTCATCTCTCTCAAAACATTTTCAAAGTGTGCGATTGTGTCATCAAATTGATTTGAAAAATTAATTGTTTTTAAATATCAGTTGGAATGGTAGACCAGCGTTAATAACTTTTTGTTGAAATCTTGTTATACTTTAATTTATATTATAAGCATTAATTTTTACCTCCATACATCAGCAAACACGATCTACATGACCTGCTGTTGTTTTTTTTTTTAATTTTCATGCTCTGAATCATCCACTATAGTTTGAGCAAACAACATTTTTTTCTAAATTTCAATTTCGATGAGCGATAGTAAGCGTTACCTTTGTATCTTTTTATCTCGCCGATTGCAATACACGTAACCTGTTCGAGCAGGCAAAATGTTTCTTTCTACATTAAAAATGAAATAATGCAAGAAAGATGGAGCGCTTTCATAAAAAATGCAGATGTAATAAAATCCTAACCTTCGGTTTTAAAGTATGCTCTATCGAATGACTGAACCATGTTAGAATTTTTTTTAAGTATGAGGTTGTTTTATAGATCAAAGACTTATACAGTATACATGTATATTTATCAATTTTTATACATATTTCAAATCCATTTATCATTTTGAAGCTGCGGTAGATTTTACTATTCTTAAATGAACTAATTTAAATGCGAAAAGGAACACATAAAAAGATTTGAACTTGTTAACAGAGAATATGAAATTCTACCTCAAACTATCGACATTTATCATCTATATCATTCTATTAAAAATATCACTTGAACCAAGAGAATATAGATTTCACCCCCCCCCCCCCCACCCCACCCCTTGTGCACTGTGCAAGATAGTTTGATCGTCTTTTGTAACTCATTATAAAACCATGTTTAGGTCAATGCCCGATGTTTTGCCCAGAAAACCATAAGGATCACAGAAATGCAGAGGAAATCAGTGGAAAAAAGGACGAGAATATTAGAGATGAGCTGCATAAGAGGAAACATACAAAGAAGTAGAAAAAAACAAAAAACAAAACAAAAACATTTTTAGGGTGATGCAGGAAAATGGGAGAAACAGCACAAAGTGGAATGACTTGTTAAGTAAAATCATCAAAATAGGACTTTTTTAACGTTATGTCGCGTCCTGTATGTCAGAGGTAGCCGACAATTTTTTAAAAGAAAAAGCAAAGAACAAATTTGTAACACATAAACTCTTTTCAAAGACCTTTCTCAAATTTTATTAAAAGACTCTAAGTTCCAAGATGTGCACTGGTTTATGGGAATCTTTTTGTATTTGTATTGTACTTACATGGTAATTAGCGTTTAAAGGGTCTACGACAGTTTGGGATTTAAAAGAATGTGCGGATTTACTTTTTATAAAAAAAACCAGGGGAAGAACCTAATATCTAGATCAAATGGCATTCTGAGAGACTTGTTGGAACCGAAGGTCAGTAGCAGATGGACTTTTAACCTAATTACCTCCTCCACCAGCGCCCCGTTTCCATTCCACCCTCTGCCTCGTTCAGAAAAAAAATATGAAAAAAAAAATGAAACAAACGGAATGAAAAAAGAAAAAAAGATTTTTTCTCTCCAATTTCAACGAAAGAATTAGCGAAGCTATCCGATTTAGCTCAAATCCGATAAATAACACGAAAGACTCTAAGGACTGTGCACAGAAGGGAGACAATTCAGAAAATATCAGTTCATCTATTTGAAAACTATGTGTCATTCCCACTTGTTCATTCTAAATTATAAAATATTAGTTTTCGAAACATATGTGTCACTCCGACTAAAATGCATTCTAAGTGATAGAATAATATATTTCATCTATGAATAAAAAGAATCGACATTTTGCATGCTATTCTTGACAATTCACTTTCTATTTAGCACTGTTCATATTCCATGACCTTCGCTTTACTTTTTAATTATTATTATAAGGTCGGGATAGCATAGCTAAAAAAAAAACTAATTCAATCTCATCTGCAACACATTTCGCACTTTTAGCGTATCATTGAAATCTGCTCATGTATGCATCATTATCAACGGTGTTTATTAAAAACTTTATCAGATGAATAAAGTTGATTTATGAAAAAAAATAAACTGCCTAACAAGCTGTCGTAACCGAACCTGACAACTATATAAACAATGCTTTAAGCTAAGGAAGGAGATAAAAGCTAAACAAAAACTCGCGTCACTAACTTGGAAAGTAAAGAACTTGAACAGGACCATCAGGATCGCTGTAACCATGTGTCTGGCTCTGGCTGTCTTGGCAGCCGCTGCTGAAGGTATGTGAGTTTAAAGGTAGTCATGCTGCATAGGGCATGCCCACTCGATGTATAGCGTTTAGGGGCGGAAAAAAAACCCCCACAAAAAACATGAAAACAAGCTATAACCTTTATCGAGAGTTCTGCGTAAACAATAACGAAGAAAATGTATTTAAAAAAATTAGAAATGACATAAAAAAAACTTTATAAACGCTCTTGTGGAAAATTCAATGACAGTCAAAGCGGAGAAGCTAGATTTAGCGAGGCGTTTCACAAGCCAAGCTTACCCCCCCCCCCCCCCACCCCTTTTTTCCCCTTTAAATTTGCCACAGGGAGCTTGTATGATGCTTGGTCTAGGGGTTCCGTTTGAGATACGGGGTGTGTGTGTGTGGGGTAGAAAATCAGCAGCAAACATCTTTTATCAATGATTAAAGGAGAAAAGTTAGTGCGTCTTTGATATTTGCTTTAACCCATATACACGAAATTTTCCCCATCAAACCTCTCCCTATTTTACACTGTCTAGTCAAAGCATACACCAGCCGTCATGTTGAGTATACAGAAATTTTATCTCTGGAAAGAGGATCAGCATAAATCAAAGAGAATGTACCTTTCCTATAACTTCTTCATTCTATATAGGTTTTTTTTTTGTCTTTCTCTTCTTTCACGACTCATTTCAAAGCGTAATGCTGTAAACAATTCATACAAACCCCTTAATTTTTTTTCCCAGATTGTATTATACCAGGCTTCGATGCGAGCTCATCCTGTGATGGTTTATACACTGCATACATACCCAGGCTTCGTCTGGATTTCTGTTGTCAAAACGTGAATCTAAGGCCTTATGTGACCTTTGACGATGGCTTGTACAGTTGTACATGCACATGAGGTAATAGGTAAGTTGCAATGAGAATCTCTAAGGAATACAATGTAATCGTTCTTCTTTAACAAGTGTTTTTTTTTTCCTTTCTTTCGAGTGAATAATTTATATATTCGTGCTATGCAACAAAAAGATTTAACTTTGTTTTAAATTACTGCGTTAAAACTTGTTTCAACAGTTCCAATAATTCATAAAAAATTTTTGTTTCCTTCTTTTCACTCATATGAACGCTACGGACTAACTCACGTAAACTAAGTTACTTCGTAAAAGCTGTTAATGTTTTAAATCGACTAAGGGATAAAAGAATATTTAATAATATAATTTAGGTCCCTAAATGTTTAAAAGCGATCCACAATTCTGCACGTTACATACTGCAAGCAACATCCAAATATTACTTGTTCTGAGCGGTCTTAAAATGTAGTGGGATTTTTATTTTTTTTTTGTGATTATGTTTGATAATTTTATTTTGTGAAATAAGGAGTTACATCATACTTATATTTCAACAAAAATAGTTTATGAAGTAACTTTCAAATCAATTCATACGAAATGATTTGTATTGTTAATGATACTTTTTATCGCGCTCGCTTTGGTAATCTCAATGATACTCTTAGTGATTCTCTCAAAACTAGTTTCCATGACACTCTCATAACACTATCTTTTGTTCTCTACAGAATAGTTTACTGTGATCGTCAATAATAAGATATTAAAGTTATTTTCTTCCTCTTTCTATGCTACTCTAAATGATTCTCTCCAAAGTACTCTTCAGTTGCACTCTCATACCACAATCTTTTGCTCTCTACCTAATGCGATCATCAATTGTAAGAGGCTCACTGCTATGTTCATTCTTTTCTCTCAATGGCTCTCTTTAAAGTGCTTTCCATGGCACTCTCATAATACTATCGTTTCTACTCTGCATAATACTGCGGTTGTCAAAAATAAGAAGTTTTATTTTTTTTTTTGTTCTCTACTTCGAATGCTCATAGTACTCTCCTATAAAGGTACTCTTATACTGTGTTCTCAAAAGTAAGGCTATGTTACTTTTCATGAAGCTGTAATAAGGACTTTTTTCTTTAATTTTGTCCAGAAATTTACACCCTAATGTATCGCACTAAATTCTTTCATATAAAACACTGTAGTTTGATAATCGATGTTATGAATTGAAAAACTATTAACAGCTAACAATTGGTAACACATGCATTTTCTTAAAGTTGATTAGGAAGAATTGCTTTAATGTAAAATCATTTTTTTTTCATTTCAGATCCTCAGTAAGTAGTAAATTGATAAAATAATGTGTGACCCAGCCCGAGAAATAGCTGCTTTACGGGTTATTGCGCAAGGAATGATCGGAAGTGAAGAAAAATAAAGCGTGCTGTTTTCTGACTTTTTGTTCATCTTACTGTATGATACAACATTAAAAACTCTCTTCGACAAGTCCATATCTAGGTCTGTGATTGTTTTTGTCACTTGGTTTCCGTATAAGAACATAAAAGAGCGCGTTGGAAAAACGTCAGTGCTGTTGGACTCTGGCTACTCCGTATTTTATTTTACTTGTCCGCGTTTTCAATGATTTGACCTGCACAACCATCATTCTCTCTCTCTCTCTCTCTCTCTCTCTCTCTCTCTCTCTCTCTCTCTCTCTCTCTCTCTCCCTCTCTCCCTCTCTCATTTTTATCTTTCTTCCTTACTTTCTATCTATCCATATATACTTCTATCTTTTTCTCTGTGCCCTCCTCTCTTTTTACCATAGTTAATTTCTTTTGCTTCTTATTTACTTTTAGCTTTATTGTTGTGCACTCCATTGTTTCCACGTTCTCTACCCGTATTAATCTAGACAGTAAACACTTTATTTTCGTACAGGATCCGATTTTGAGCCTCATGAATCTTTCATGTTATTTATTAGTTTTATCCCAACCAGCGTCTATACAACACAGTACTTTTCATTGCTTTTATGGTTTCTCTGCTAATTATTCCTATTGACATTCTTGGCAAATTCAATTAAGAAGGGTAAAAATGAGTCACACTGTAGAAAACAGTTTGAATACTTATCATGTTGCTTTTCTTTGTTAATTTCATATAACTTGGATTTTTGTTTGTAAGCAATTAACAAGAAAAAGACATCACCGACATTTCCAATGTTTTCTGATATGTGACTCATTGTTGCTCGCAATATACAAACAAATAGTCTCATTATTTAGACATGTTTCATTAAAGCTAGGAGAGATAGAAAAGAGCAAACAGAGGGACGATAGCTAGATTATTAACAAAAAGATAGTTAGATGAATAGATTGATAGAAATATTTATAAAAAGGACAGAAGAATTTGAAGATGAAGAGAGGTATAGAGAAAGAGACACACAGGTATAGAGAAGAAAAGAATGAGAGAGAGAGAGAGAGAGAGAGAGAGAGAGAGAGAGAGAGAGAGAGAGAGAGAGAGATAGTGGGTGAGAGAGAAAGTGAGTGTGTGTGTGTGTGAGAGAGAAAAGAGAGAGAGTTAGGGAAAGACATTGAGAGAGAGAAAGAGAGAGATTGAGAGAGAGAGAGAGAGAGAGAGAGAGAGAGAGAGAGAGAGAGAGAGAGAGAGAGAGAGAGAGAGAGAGAGAGAGAGAGAGAGAGAGAGGGGAGGAAGTTGGTATCCTCAATGGAAAATTTGGTAAATGTGTACAGAAACTTAAATCTGAAGATTTAGAAAATAGTTTAAAAAGGCGCTTTTATTCCATGATGATCTTAAACTCTGCATTAACTGTAGCTCAAATTTTGGGTTAAAAACTAATGCTTTTTTTTTTCTAAGCAAGTCTTAACTCTTGCCTTTATTTCATATCTTGATCCTCTAACGCACACATTAGACGACAAGGAATTCAGCCATGCGATGTTAGGCTCGAGATTATATAATTCATGGAACGAATGATTGGTTGGTTATTTGGTTTGGATATTTTACAATACTAAAAATTTTGAGTCGTTATGTCAAATTTTTGTATCTTTGAATTAATATCTTGGTCAAATTACAACGCCTCGAAGAAAACCGCTTCAAGGCTAAGGAGGTATTATTATCAACATCCTCCCATTACTTTAACCAAAATATTTTCCTTACGATCATCATCAATACAACCATTATCATCACTATACCATTATTATCCTCGTCATCATATCATCTTTATTATTATATTATCATCATTACCAACATCATATGCTCATTATAATCATCTTCATCACCACCAATACTAAACAAAGGTCCGGTTATGTTCATCATTACTAACATCATTATTATCATTACTATCATCATCAGATTATCATTATGATCATCGGTATAAAAAAGTACCATCACACACACACACACACATATATATATATATATATATATATATATATATATATATATCATCATTATCAAAATTATCATCCACTTCCTCATCATCATCTCCATCAGCTTCATGATTATGATAATCATCCTTATTATCATCATTATTATTATTATTATTATTATGATCATAACATCATTAAAATTATTTCAATCACCATATTATCATCATAACCATTACCATTTCCGTATCATCATGATTATCATGATTATCATCAATATCTTCATAATCATCATTATCATCATCATTGCAGTCATTACAATTATCGATTCGTCATCATCATTATCATCATCATCAGCAGCAGCAAGAAGAGCAACAACAACAATAGCACCATTGCAATTCTTATCATCATCATCATTTTTAACTGCGGGCCAGACAAGATTTAAATTTGTTAAGTTATAATATTTTTTCTATAAATTCGTGTCGTATAAACTATGCGGAAGTGTAAAATACAATAAATAGGTTTCTCTTTGCTACTGTAATATACACATCAACAAAAACACGCTGACTCTAAATACGAATTACTAAAGGTCTTTTCAAATGAATGAAAACGTTATATTGAACTACGGTAGAGCAAGCAGCATAACTGGTATTCAAAATAGAGAAGCAGTAGAAATAAGGAAACTTAACCCATCTCAGGTTTTTATTTCCAACTTTCACGTGGAAGTCAATAAAACTTTAAGAGGAGTATTTAGAGCATTTTTTATATTGACCTCAGAAGTCCCACTGTAACGAAACTAGTTAGCTAAATCAGCAAACACCATTCCATAGCCTAAACATTTTCTCAAATCTTTTTATTAACAACATATTAAGTAGTAGCGCAAACTAATTTAGTAGTGTAAATGTTTTGACTGTTGTCTTTATGGCGTATTCTAATGAAATAATGTAAGAATGCAGCGCATGTTATCCAAACGAAATGTTAAACAACCATGGCTTGTTTGTTGTAAAACTGGAAAATTGCTATACTTCCCAATCCATTTACATATCTTTTCTAACGCTAATTATGATACCATAAATCCCACAAAAATAAAAAAAAAACGCCAAGAGTACCAGCGCCTTGTTGGAATTCAATTTTCTGTACATACATGATAATTAGATTATTAAAGGATCTGGAAATAAATTGAAATTTTACAAAATATTCAAATATAGAGTATTTACATGTCATTATGACATTTCTAAATTAAAAAAAAAACTACAACTCATAATAATGTAAATCTAGATCTAAAAGGAAAAACCGCTTTCAAATCAGCATATGTATTTCGAAACTCACCACTAAGGTGGCGCCGCTATCTGAAATTTTGTTGTTCAGATGTCCAATTTCTGACCGAACTGAGAAAGAAAAGACTGACGCACAAGTTAGGTATTTTTCAGAACGCAGTTGGATCTTGCCGCTATTAACAATGGGAAAGTTGCTGGCAAAACACGGTTCATAGCTTGATGAGATAAAGACGTAAAAGGCTCTCGGGATATTTGTATGGATTGAGGTATTTTAATGACTGTAAGATTATTTGACAGGAGCCTTGGTCTCAGGGACCTGTTTATCTCGCAGCACCATAACTGGTTCCTCGATTCCGATAGTCAATATACAAGATGGAGCTAGCGCTTTCAAACATATGTGAAATAAGTTAAAAAAGCCTAAAAACCTCCATTTTGGCTCTTACAATGTTTGCTCTAGTGTGCAACTGACTATGAAAACTGCTCATGCAGTTTGTATTTTTTAAACTGTAATTGCGCTTAAAAAAGTGTTCCAACTTCGCCTCATCGTGATATAAATTGTTTCGCCTACAAGTTTTATTGTTTTTGCAAAATTACAAATAAACAAATTTAGGCGCGATACAAAAAGTGAAACACGTCATCCTGATATGAAAAGCCGAGACCAAACAATGTATTTATCCAAGCCTGAAAACGAATGGCGGAACTTATTGCAACCACCTACCAGCATCTCACAAAAATGCTGAATAATTAGCTACACACAAATCTAGTTCCAGCAGAACTCGTGTTTGGGTCGGGTTCATCAGTGAATCCCGAGCAAGTTGAGGCGGTTTCTGACCATCGGAAGGCTCTGAAACTGGCTTGATACCATTAAATTTATACAGGTTCGGAAAGATTTTGTTCCAGCGACAAATGTGAGTGCCACACTTCTAATGTACATTGTGACCTAGCGTCTTAAAATATCAAGATATGATCATAGTGTTTAAATAAATGTTTAAGGTGAAAGTTTACCAACCGTGTTAAAAGGTTATTACATCAAGAGGTCACAATATCATCGTTACGTATACGATAAGAATAACCTTGGTTAGATTTAAGAAATTAAAAATAGAAATAATAATAATAGAAATGATGATGATGATAATAATAATGATAATAATAATAATAATAATAATAATAATAATAATAATAATAATAATAATAATAATAATAATAATAATAATAATAATAATAATAATTAAATTAATAATCATACTATCACAATGCGCATTTTCTTTTAGCGCTCAATGCGATCGCCCTTTGTAACGTTCACAAATCAGCCAAATAATCCACAGGTCAATAATATTTGAATTTGTACAAACATTACAAAATAATCAAGACCTAAAGTTCAATTGTTGCTAAATTGAAAGTTCACGTTTTCATTTTCATATAGGCCATGAAACACACAGCTGACAAAACTGTGCAAAGCTAAATGAAATTCGTTTTTGGGAGGATGACCAATTCAAACATAAAGGACAAGGCAGTACAGAAATCACTCCAATAGGTCGATCCGACCTTCTAACTTCATCCATTGATATTTTACTGCCTCGGTCTTTGCATGATTGCCGTTGACTATGTGCTTCGACATAATAAAACAACGAATGGGTGCAGTAAAAACAGAGCTTGATAAAATACAGATTCCGGATTGTGTCGTGAAACTCAATAAAACTTGAAAACTTGAATTTTCAAAAACTTCCTAGGCTGTTGAAACAATATATATGCGATGAAAAAAAGAAAAAGGTTTTTGTGGTCTTTCTTTAAATTTGATTGTGAAATAGGAATGCGGAAGTTCCACATTTTACTGGTAATTTACATCTAATTCTTCTGATATAAATATTAATTGTGACATTTTTTGTAAGGTCGGATCAGTTGATATCTCTGCCCGTAAACCGGTGTAAGTTTACATGAACTCAAACTCACTGCACTGTTGGTGTGGATGTGTTCTTAAAAAATGTAAGGTCTCACTTGTTTTAAATTATTCCTATCGTGAGTTAATAAAGCATCTCAGATATGCAGTCGTGGGCTGCGAACTCCTTTTCTTTTGCTTTTTTTTACGAGGTGATGTAATGTCTCGTCATTCTAGTGTCATTGCTGTGGCGTTAGATAGATTGTATGAACAAGATATGTGTAAGTACTGCTCTCTAAAACCCAGTGCTGTATTTATTTAATCCACTAATTTGAGGTAGAACTTAAAATCATTATCAAATCTAAAAACCAAAACCGAAAATGCAACTGTAGAAAAAGAGATAATGAAAGGAAAAATGCAATACTGGAAAAATGTTATCCGCACAAACGGTTAAGATGAAGGAGTATGAAAACTTTGCCTGAGATGATAATTGTTTAATTTAACTTTATAACATGAATAATTTCAAATGGCTGAATGTATTCCTGTATTTTGTTACACATCGCAGGATGAGAGAATCGTACCTCTATTTCATGTATATATATATATATATATATACATATATATGTATATATATATCTATATCTATATCTATATCTATCTATATATATATATATATATATATATATATATATATATATATATATATATATATATATATATATATATATATATATGATAATTTGCATAGCCTAAGGCGTTTTTAACCAAATGAGAGGTATGATAAAATCAGATGTCTACCAGTAAAGATGAAACTACGATTGGTACAGAAATATGTTTGGCACTAAAATGACTATAATGGAGATAGTAAACTTTTGACTACAATAGATATCGTTTTACTCATATCACATGATAAGAAATTTAATAACTGAAAAAATCCACAAATATCCAAGGCATGTTAACTAATTTTCCTTCAAGCTATTGGATAGATAAATCATATCATATCTCTTACACATCGGTTTCTCATGTAGCCTTAAGTGATGCCATGCTTTGTTTTACTTCACAGGTACTGCTATTGTTAGCAATCATGGGCATTTTCAGACGCTCTCTTGCAGAGGATAAGATCGACTACTATAACCATACTTGGTCTGTTCTGTTTCTACTAGTTCTGGCCACTGTAACATGGTTACTTCCCCTGAGCCCAAACCACCAGTTACAGAGTCAACCTGTTAGTGTTAGTCCCATTGTGATTCCTCAAGCTGCTTCCACGAAACCAGTGCCAAGGTTTAAGGCAACCTGCTGGTGCCCGAATGAGTTCACTGCTTCTATGGTGGCTTACACCCAAGCAACTTGCAGTGGAGCTTACAATCTAGCCCTGCAGGGCATTGATCCAGAAGACAAAAATATTGGAGCAATTCTTTACAGTATCCCTTATAACGCACCACTTCCTAATGACCGTGGCAGTTTAAAATTCAAAGTTAATGTTAGTAAATCTAATTTTCAAAAGCCTCACGTCAAAGTCCATGTTCCACAACTTGAAGACAGCGAACAAAGGGAAAAATCTGACAATGCCCGATATTTTATTTACACTAAGGCACCACTTGCTTTGTTCTTGCTTGCCGTCTGCCTCAAAATTCCACATCTTGTGTGGACACTGTTATCCACCTTGTCAGGCGGCATCAATATTGACCAGACTTTGACGTCCGCCAAAGCAGGAACTGGACTCAGTTATGACAGCAGGAGTCAACTTCATAACGAACTGGCTGGTGCCACAGCAGAGAAAGTCCGAAGATGCTCTTGGACAGCGAGCTCTCTATATCTCCTGCTGAAGATACTAATGTGTGTTGCTGTCATAGCTGAACTTCTTGTGGTCCACAAATCTTTTCTTCCTCAGGCTCAATCCCTGGAAGACGATCTCAAGCAGGACGATTTCAATGCAGGTGTATTCGAATTTGTGAACAAAACACTCAACGCACTTGAAAACACAGGAAACGACATCTCTGCAGAAGACCATATGCAACACTCGGACAGACTTCTTTACTGCGATCTACCGATAAGAATCTTAACAAACGTTCAAAGATTTACTCTGCAGTGCATCTTCCAGGCTGAGAAAGAGGCTGCCCAAAAGCCAGAATTACAGAACACTGCTCCAAAAGAAAATCGTGACATTCAGACCCCAGATGAAGTGATGAAGACGTATGTGACTCTCTTCTTGATTATCCAGACCTACCTTGCTGTCCTAACAGTGGTCAACGTGTCCAGTTTTATTGTATGGCTCCTGAAGCTGGTGGCCCGGCCCTGTAGACGTACAGTTACCTCTGACCGTGACCTTCCTGTAGACGTCTGCCTCCTTCTGCATATGGCGGAAGAGAACGCTGGGCCAGAGACAGTTAAGGCTTTTTCCCAGAGCAGGGCATGGGGTAAGGATGAAGGCAGGGAGAGTATTCCCCTCAATGAATAGAGGTTTTTGCTTGAACCACTGAAAGTTTCTTTTTCATAACCATCGTGAAGACAGAACATGTTTGTATATTAACGCGATTTTGCACGCAAGCAATAATGATATATTGAAAGAATTGCAATCTTGATCCTACAAGCTGGAAATTAGGGATAAAAGTAAAAGTTTGATAATCATCGCACAACATAGAAAGTATCAGAAGTATTAGAGTTCACAAAAAACACATTTTCTTTTTACCGTTCAATAATATGCTTACAGAGCTGCTTTAAAAGTAGAGAAAAATTGATTTATGTCTACAAGATATTTTTTTCAGGCATCTTTCGGTTAAAAGAGATCCACTGCATTCCCAAAGAGGACACAGTTTTTAAAACCTAGATCCAAATATCCATATTACACAAGAAGCATATATTTTCACACCATTACGCCCCAGTTTGTGTTTGACTTACCGTAAGGTCATTAAAAGTTTTATCTCATAATCCACATACAGTTGTCTTTTTGTGAAAGATAAAGCAAGATGAAAAAGATTAAGATCTTCGAGGCAGAAATAATGAGACAAAGTTGCATTAAATAGGAAATATAAACACAAAGTTCAATCGCCTGCGCTGACTCTTCAGTTAGTAGTATTGTAAGTTATACGATCACGCAAGCAATTTTGCTCATTATACTAATTACATCCCCAAAAAGTGGGTTACTGCTCCCGCAAGTGGGTTACTGCTCCCGCAAGTGGGTTACTGCGCCCGCAAGTGGGTTACTGCTCCCGCAAGTGGGTTACTGCTCCCGCTTAATTTTAGTTCATGGACAATAAAGTTAGTAATTTTAAGCCTTCAAAAATGTTGGCATCCCTTTTCTGTATTTTTTTCTTGCAATAATGTGTTTTTGTAGCCATTTAAAAAAGGTTTTGAGTTTAGATAAAATAAGTGAAACACTTCTGCATTGGAAACCATGTATGATCTGTTATGATAATTATAATTATTATAATTAACTTTTTAGCCAGATATATGTTATTTGCAAGAATTAAAAATAATTTGCAAAAATTAGTTTTAAAAATGTATTAGCAGAGACACTTTTTTCATCACACTACTCGGTTTTTTTTTCTTTGTTAGTTTCTTCTATTATTTTTTTGTAGAATTGTACGATTTGCTCCATTTATATTATATGGTTTACACCAACATATTTTTTACACCAACCTCTTTTTAAACGTTTTCTTATAGAAGTTTTTTTTTTTTTAAATGTTCTTAAATTAAAAAAGAAAAGGTAGATGTACAAACTTGATACTTTAAATAACAATCCTAAATGCAAAAGTGGTATTTTTTCTATATTGTTTATCAAACAATGTGAAAATTTAATGTTTTTTTCCTAATTCTAAAGATTGACTTAACTTTGCCTTCTTGAAACCTGTATCTGCCATGCTGAAATGTTATTTTGAATTCCTTCAACTAACACTAGTAAGACAGGAAAATAAGGCGCTGGATATATTTTCTTTACAATATAAATTTATTTCATTTTATTGCAATTTATGAATCAACAATTACAAAAGTCTTTGATTTGGGTTTAACACATCTGAACATAGAATAGACTAACTTGCGTATATATTTTCAAATTTGTTTCACTCGAACTTTGGTGAATGGTACGTTTGTTGAAAATATTTACAAGTCATAACATTACCATTAATTATAAGTTTATACCAAACGTCATTTTTAGCTTGAATGGAATGGTTACTTCTCTCCTTTCCATGTTAAGAGTAGCGTAGGAAATATTTCAGAACAGAAATGAGTATGGAACAATCAATTGGGCCATTATGTAGAACATAATGCTGACAATCTTTAGCAGCACTTTCGTGAGTAAGTATTACAGACCAGATCAATACACTTTGGATAAAAAAGTTTGATTTAACTTTAGACTGGTCTTTGGAGAGAATTTAATTGTAATGACTTCTTATCTTTAGATTCACTATACCTGTGTTCTGGTTTTATGACAAATCATCTTTATTAAAAATTGTTTCGCGTCAAATGAGCTTCAAAAAAAAAAAAAAAAGAAAATAAAAAGACTTATTCAACTTCGTTTGCAGTTGAAATGTTTATTTGATATTAATTTTCCCAATTACGCAAAAACTCACAATTTATTGTACTGTTGTTTGTAACTTAAAATTGCTTTTGATACTCGCCCAAATCATTATTCTGAAATTTGAACGTTTTACAAAGTACATTAAAGTACATTGTGCAGATTTCACAAATAATGTGCAATAAAATTAATTATATTTCACTGAACCAGTATGAAAACATTTTATAATTGTTACGTATGTTTTTTTCTTTTAATGAGTTAATTCTTTGCAGTGCCTTATATAGCTTGATTCTCTTTGTGCGATTCACCTGTTTTGTATTATTCATAATCTGCTATTCAACTTTAATAATACAACTTTTTCTTGTTTACTCACACAAGTTGCATAACCGCGGCCAAGCTTGATCATAGGATGACTGATATACACATGGCAATGCATGTTGATGCCAGCGAATAAAGAAATAGTCGTAGCAGCCTGATTATTTTCTTTTTATATTAAGTTAATTGTTTTAATTGTGGATATAATGTCTAGATCTCTTTATTTCTCCTTCTCTCTATCTAGATCTTTCTCCTGTCTTTCTCTTCACCTCTCTCTCTCTCTCTCTCTCTCTCTCTCTTTCCAATAACTTTCTTACTTGTATTTTGAACGATTATCTATTGAAAAGAATACTGAAGAAACCAAAGTGTTTATGAGGATGCCAAGTTCCTATGTTTGTAAATTGAGTAGAATGTTGTTCTGAGCTGCTGGTGCCTGTGTAACTCAGATGTGGGTAATGTTTACACGCATCGGAGAATCTGATCATGCATCAGCCAGGTTCCAGCTACTAATTCAGAACAGCTTTGCTACCGTAGTATCAGGTCTAGATGTATGGGCGCATTTGTTTTTTAGGTTGGCAGATATGCGCATTCTTTTGTTGTTGATTCTTTTGCAATTATTTTCCTACACTGTTATTCGCATTTTTGTCTCACAGGAAAATTGTAGTAGGTCTACACTGGTATTGAATACATTAACTATTTTTGTCGGATATTGAATGCGTTCACTATTTTTGCAAACATTGAGATTTGAGAGTAGGACAGCATTAATACGGTATACTTCAAAACCTCTTAAGCCTACTCTTTTCGAGCTTAATTTCTTGGTTTTAATCATTAGCCAATACAATAAAGGTGAAATGAGACGATCCAAAATTTATTTCTCTTTTGGCATCGATCGTACGGCTTTCAAATTTTTGTTCAGCAATTTGTAAGTTTTGCAGGGAGCTCGATTACTTGTACTTTATTTTTTGGTTTTCTGTTTTGTTATGTTTTTCTTCCCCGCAAATTGGCAATTTATATTACTTTACAACTTGGATATAAGTTTTTAGAATCTGTCTCGGTACAAACATTCTTAGTGTAGTGTACCTTCGTCAAAAAGACGTTTTGAACTTGAAGCTCCTTTAAAGAATCTAAAATGAATACAGCAGAAGTCAAATTCAGTTTATTGAAAGTTATTCTGAGCTATGCTTTTCGCTAGCATAGGCAAGAGTTTTTGCACAGATAAACCTAAACCAAATTAGAAAGCGTGAAAGGTTATGATAAACGACACAAAATGAAGTTAGCAACTAAAGTCCACAAATTTGTTGACGTCATAAAATGAATAAACGGGTTCATATTCGTTATCTCTCTCTCTCTACCTCTCCTCTGTTCATATATATATATATATATATATATATATATATATATATATATATATATTTATATCAGTGTCTCTATTTACATACACACGTATACATTGCATTCAGCCTGGCTATAAAAATGACTTCCTAACGAGTGTAATTATTCAATAGCATTTTGCCTGGAGCTTTACTGTGCGACAAAGGGTTACTTGCAAATTTATTTGACCGAAACACTCAGGAAAATGGCCACTTCAACTAGAACAACAAAAACACTGACATACACATGCACACACGTACACAACTCTGCACCAGCAAAAAACTGCTAGGCTAGCGCAACGATGTTTCTATAATGCTAGCTTAACCTAGGATGATGCTGGCCGGCTGCTAGCTAATTATTTATCCAGATAATGCGGGTCAACATTCCGACATTCCAGGCCGGGGTATTAAGCATATACCGGCTACACTAACAATCATGAACATTTTCACAAACACAAGAAAAACTCAACTCTCACTCAAAAAAACTGAATTTAAAAAAAAAAGTTATTGAAAGTATAGAGGTTTAGTCGGAGACAAAATTATAAAGTAGTACGCTAGAGAGAGAGAGAGAGAGACAGAGAGAGAGAGACAGAGAGACAGAGAGAGACAGAGAGAGAGTGTGTGTGTGAGAGAGAGAAAGAGAGAGAGAGAGTGTGAGAAAGAGAGATGACAGACAAACAGACAGTTAGGTAGGCGGACGGGTAGACAGACAGGCACGCATTGAAAAGAAGGTGTTGAGAAAAAAATTAATTGAAAAAAAAATCAGGCATCACGTTCATTATCTTTATTTGATGGCATCATGCTTTGCCATATATGTATATTATTGATAAGCAAGCTTGCCTGCCATTTATTAACTTGTAAAATGTAAAATAAGTAAAAAATATTACAAAGGAGCAAATAGTTTTAGTGAAACAAAACAATCGAACCACATAAACAGTGGTACGTCTAGTCATACAATCTGCATTTTATTACATAAAAAAAATTCAATTTAAAGAATATGCTGCAATTACAAAAAATTGTCCAAAAACTGAATCATCGGATAAAAACATGCTGGAAATTTTGAGTGAAAACTATGTAAAATCATGTATGTGGATTAAACAGAGCAAAAATCATATCGGAATTTGAACGAGTAAGAAAGGTTACAAACAATGATGCATGAAATTATAGGATTCGCACATGCTGGCGAAAGTATGATAAAACAAATAATTATTTTTCATTATAAATGATGTTGAATGAGTATTCTTTTAGACTAGTATAAAGTAACATTTGAGAAGATATTTTTCAAAGGCACAGCAAAATAAAAATGATAGTCAAACTTGAAATATTTGGAAGCCTAGGTTAAGAAGTGACTTTTTCTTTTTATGAATCCCAATCGTTAGAATAAGATATATAATAATTAATTATAGAAAATATAATGCTTAGACCCATAGAAAACACGGTTGTTTATATCAACTAAAATTTAGCAGAAAATATTAGATTTGCGACAAAGATTTTAGAAATGACATCAACAAAATTTAAAATAGGCCAGTACATCGATGGAGTCAAAAACATTGCAAGAAATATGCCACATAGTGCTAAATGCGGAAAGGTGAATCATATTCATATTGATAAGAAGAAAGAAATCCATTTGTGTAAGGAAATATGTTTATGTGTAGCACCAAAAGATAAAATTAGTATGTTCATATTTAGAATCATGATTTAAATTTTTGGGGTGTTTTATATCTGAATAATGCAGGTTAACAAACAAATTCTTACAGTCAATGAATGAATTGAAAAGCAGTTTTCTTCAATCGGTGATGTAACTCTCCATGTAAGCATTTTGCAATCGTTACATGTTCTTTCAAAAACAAAGCTAATAAAAAATGAGTAATAAGACGAAGGGTTCAATATTTGTTGATAAAAGATTAAAATATTTTTTTTTTAAATTACTAGGCACTTGTAATTCCTGTTAGGTGTTCAGAAATTTTACTCAATCAATACATAAATTCCCAGTTGAAAAACATATTACATTCTTTTAATCAATTCAGATGATTTCAACATTATTTGAACTCTATACTTGCTCCAATGCAGCAATACATGGTTGGCTTCATATAAAGAAATACAGTGGTTTAAATACCAGATAAAAATGCTTTTCTTTTACTTTTTTATTACAAAGTAGACACAAACTAAGAAAAGGATGCAAAAACCTACGATTTTTGCAGAACATAATATGTATGTCTTTATCTTGAATTTAAAAAGAACTACATTTTAAAACAACAATTGTGCAAAAAAATTCAAGCTGTTCAGCTTATTTTTCTGTTTCACGATAGGACTTTCAAGTAATAACTTATCAGAAAAACAACATGTACTTTATACCCTTTAAGAATGACAATTGAGCAATTATAACTTTTCATACAATACATAAATTTTTTATCCTACAAATTTTTTTTTCAAGTTCTCAATATTTTAGTCTTCAAAATGGTAATAAAATGTAATTTTTTTAAATTCGAACTCACATCTCTATTCATTGAGGGGAATACTCTCCTTTCCTTCTTCCTTACCCCATGCCCTGCTCTGGGAAAAAGCCTTGACTACCTCTGGCCCAGCGTTCTCTTGCGCCATATGCAGAAGGAGGCAGACGTCTACAGGAAGGTCACGGTCAGAGCTAACTGTACGTTTACAGGGCCGAGCCACCAGCTTCAGGAGCCATACAATAAAACTGGACACGTTGACCACTGTAAGGACAGCAAGGTAGGTCTGGACAATCAAGAAGAGAGTCACATACATCTTCATCACTTCATGGGGGGTCTGGGTATTATGGTCATCTTTTGGAGCAGAGTTCTGCAATTCTGGCTTTGGGAAAACAATCTCTTTTTCTGCCTGGAAGATGCACTGATGAGTGTATTGTTGAACATTCTGAAGTGTTCGTATTGGCAGATCGCAAAGAAGAAGTCTGTCAGAATAGTCTTCTGTAGGGTTGATTCCAGTACTCTGAAGTGTGTTGAGTGTTTTATTCACAAATTCGAATACACCAGCGTTGAAATCTTCCTGCTTGAGACCGTCCTCAAGGGACTGAGCCTGAGGGAGTAGAGATTCGTGGACCACAAGGAGTTCAGCTATGACTGCAACGCACATTAAGATCTTCAGCAGGAGGTACAGAGAGCTGGCTGCCCACGAGCATGTTCGAACCTTCTCTGCTGTGGCGCCAGACAGTTCGTTATGAAGTTGGCTCCGGCTGTCATAACTGAGTCCAGTTCCTGCTTTGGCGGACGTCAAAGTCTGGTCAATATTGATGCCGCCTACCAGGGTGGATAACAGTGTCCACACAAGATGTGGAATTTTGAGGCACACGGCAAGCAAGAACAAAGCAAGAGGTGCCTTCGTGTAAATAAAATATCGGGCATTGTCAGTTTTTTCCCGTTGTTTGCTGTCTTTTAGTTGTGGTACATTGACTTTGACCTGAGGCTTTTGAAAATTAGATTTACTAACATTAGGTTTGAATTTTAAACCGTCACGGTCCTTAGGAAGTGGTACTGGTACGTTATGAGGAATACTGTAAAGAATTGCTCCAATATTTTTGTCTTCTGGATCAATGCCCTGCAGGGCTAGGTTGTAAGCTCCACTGCAAGTTGCCTGGGTGTAGGCCACCATAGAACCAGTGAACTGATTCGGGCACCAGCAGGTTGCCTTAAACCTTGGCACTGGTTTCGTGGAAGCAGCTTGAGGAATCACAATGGGACTAACACTAACAGGTTGACTCTGTAACTGGTGGTTTGGGCTCAGGGGAAGTAACCATGTTACAATGGCCAGAACTAGCAGAAACAGAACAGACCAAGTATGGTTATAGTAGTCGATCTTGTCCTCTGCAAGTGAGCGTCTAAGAATACTCATGACTGCTATAAAAAATCAGTATCTGAAAAGTAAAAAAAAAAATTGACGTCACTTTTGAAAATCATAAGCTACATGAGAAAACTACATGTTTTTGCGTTGTTTTGAAATAATTATCGCACGCGCAACAGAAAAAAGGGATATTAGGCAATGTGTCTTGGACTTGTAAGTAATACCAGATTATTGCAGCTTTTTATTTTTTGATGTTAAACATAGATACACATATAGATAAAGATACACACATACATATATAATTATATGAGTGTACAACGAATTCTGAGATTACAATAAATAAACCATAAACGTATGAATTTGCTTTATGTTTCAAAAACAACTGTTTTCAAGACAGCTACTCACTAAATACTGATTTTTGTTTTGTTGTGTTTCTTTTTTTTTCTTCTTTATGCCCTACAATTTAATTATAGCGTGAGCACTATATCTCCGAGCATTAAATCATTTTTAACTCAAAATCAATACTATAGTATAAATAGTTCAGGTTTTAATGCAACTTCTAAAAGTTATAATTATCCTTATATATTAGGCCTAAAGTAGGGTAAGTAGGAGGAAATAAAACTGCCTCTCTCTGTGCATATATATATATATATATATATATATATATATATATATATATATATATATGTGTGTGTGTGTGTGTATGCGCCGCAAGTGCAAAACTAAACATTTCCTTGAGTTTTACTTTCAGTTTTTTTTAAAATTAACTTAAACATTATTTCTCCTAAAACTAACAAACATGGTATATGCAATAATTTCCTCATCTAGGTTAGATCTAGGTTGAAATAATCCATTAAAAATCAAATCAAATCTCATTCTAAATAATTATAAAATAATAAGTCATTTAAATGAGACACTGATAAAACTATGTGTGTGCCCAATATTTCAAGGTTTGAAAAAAAAAAAAACATAGTAAAATGCTATTGAAATTTGAATCTCTATCACTATTCATGAGCGTTCTTACCTTAATCAAAACTTCCTGTTTCGACTTTCTTTCAACACCAAAAAAAGAAAACGCCAGGGACTGACTCTAATAGCCTCCTGCCTTGCCCTGCCAAGTGCCTGCGTTTTATATATTAACGGTAGACCTGGGTCACATAGCAGCAAGTTGGCCTTCCGATATTAAATCTAGGCTAAGGTTCTTTAGTCTCTGACCCGCATCTCTCTCTCTCTCTCTCTCTCTCTCTCTCTCTCTCTCTCTCTCTCTCTCTCTCTCTCTCTCTCTCTCTCTCTCTCCCGAGCTTGCACTCTATGTTTCTCCCTCTAACCCTCCATTTTTCTCGCTCTCTGTATCCCCCTTTCTTTTGCTATGATTCCGATTCCCACGCTTCGCTAACCCTCTCTCTCTCTCTCTCTCTCTCTCTCTCTCTCTCTCTCTCTCTCTCTCTCTCTCTCTCTCCCGAGCTTGCACTCTATGTTTCTCCCTCTAACCCTCCATTTTTCTCGCTCTCTGTATCCCCCTTTCTTTTGCTATGATTCCGATTCTCACGCTTCGCTAACCCTCTGTATCTCTCTCTCTCTCTCTCTCTCTCTCTCTCTCTCTCTCTCTCTCTCTCTCTCTCTCTCTCTCCCGAGCTTGCACTCTATGTTTCTCCCTCTAACCCTCCATTTTTCTCGCTCTCTGTATCCCCCTTTCTTTTGCTATGATTCCGATTCCCACGCTTCGCTAACCCTCTCTCTCTCTCTCTCTCTCTCTCTCTCTCTCTCTCTCCCGAGCTTGCACTCTATGTTTCTCCCTCTAACCCTCCATTTTTCTCGCTCTCTGTATCCCCCTTTCTTTTGCTATGATTCCGATTCTCACGCTTCGCTAACCCTCTGTATCTCTCTCTCTCTCTCTCTCTCTCTCTCTCTCTCTCTCTCTCTCTCTCCGATTCTCACGCTTCGCCTACCTTCTGTATCTCGCTCCCTCGCTCTTTCTCTCGCTCTCTCTCCGTTGCTCTCGCACCTTATCGCTTTTCATCTGTCAAACTCTCTGTTTGTTTTCTGTCTATCTCTGTACCTGTCTCTCTTTCAGTCTCTTTGTCTGTCTGTCTCTGACTCTCTCTCTCTCTCTCTCTCTCTCTCTCTCTCTCTCTCTCTCTCTCCGATTCTCACGCTTCGCCTACCTTCTGTATCTCGCTCCCTCGCTCTTTCTCTCGCTCTCTCTCCGTTGCTCTCGCACCTTATCGCTTTTCATCTGTCAAACTCTCTGTTCGTTTTCTGTCCATCTCTGTATCTGTCTCTGTCTCTCTTTCAGTCTCTTTGTCTGTCTGTCTCTGACTCTCTCTCTCTCTCTCTCTCTCTCTCTCTCTCTCTCTCTCTCTCTCCTCCAAGGCCGCCCAAAGCTGTCTGTGAATTAAAATTATGCATTGTTCATTTCCTCTACATTTCAAAAAGCTAGTTACTCTGTATCCAATCAAGTATTTTATTTTCGATTAAAAATTCAGTACAACGTTGGTAAAGCCTACTCTTATACATCTGTGTTAAGACATAAATGTCAGGCTCAAAGAAACTGCCATCAGTTCTTGTATTGTTTTTCAAATGTATCTATTTGTTTGTTGTTTCGTTTATTTGCATGTTTCTACACATTATTATTGCAAATATAAAATGCAATAGATAGCGAATCTTGGCTTAGTTTCTTTATTGGTTTCGACCTGCCCGCTTCGCGTCGCTCCCACTGTGGCCCTTCCCTTAGAATGGTCTCTTTTCGCTCGATCCGTCACACGTCAGAGACTAAATATATTCTACTTTCGCCACGCATCCTTCTAGAAAGTGCTCGAACGTAAAATTATGAAAACTGTACCAAGAAATGCACGTTTGTTTTTCTTTCCGAGTAGGCTAACCGTTTGTTTGTCTGTCTAAGGTTAAGGTCGCTCCTCTGGTGATCAATTTTGTCTAGGATGTGACCGAATGTACCCACGATGATCTCATGTAGGCTGAAAACGTAGTAACCTAGTATTTGATTTGTCCAAAAAAAATGATGGTTTTTCATCAAGAGATCCGACTCCACTCTTTGTTGATGTGTTCAACTGCACGTCTACGCCTTGGCCTAATTCATTCACGGGACAGACTGTCCATTAGAAAAAAAAATTGTCGGATGACCAATCATTTATCCCGTCTAACATTATTTTCCCCGTCTGAGCCCAGCTCTCCCAATGTTTTGTATAACTTGTTAAAGTCATTTTTTTTTCTACACACAATCTGATGAAGCCACAATAAAGGCGAAACTTTTATGTGTAAAATCTATACTTGTGTTGTTTCTTTTTTTTTAGTCCCGTAGTTATAAAGTTGTGCGCCTGTCTCTTTTTGGACCCTGTTTCACACTATTTACAGACACACACGCGTCCTTCTTGGATCCTTTATAACTACCTAGTTGTCCTCCAAGTGTTGTGTGTTTGCTTTTCTATTTGGATCAATCCACTTTCAGATAACCAGCCTCTGGTGGCTATCAGGGTCAACTGTAATGAAAGGGTCATGAAAGTGCGTTCTGTATGTGGGGTCAAGCAGAATATCTACAAGACTGTAGCGGCTGACAGCGCCTCTATTGTCAATAAGGTCCTTAAGAGGCTTGCTCAGAGTGGTTTGAACTTAAAACAAACAAGATAGAGAGACAAACAGAGAGAGAGAGAGAGAGAGAGAGAGAGAGAGAGAGAGAGAGAGAGAGAGAGGCGGGGATCTAGGGAACAAATAGATGAATAGATACTAGCACATGAAGGAAAATGGAAGAGGGAGGGTAAATGAGAGGGGCAGAGAGAGGAAGAGAAAGGTGCTGAGAGAGAAAACAGAAAAAAATAGAAAGACAAATAGATAATGGAACACAGGCTCCTCATTTTTCATCAATTATAACACTCAATCTATTCCGTATCGATTATAAAAAAAACCCAGTATCTTTGTTATTGTTCTTTTTTTTCCTCATGACTGTCTCTATCCTTCTGCGGATATTAAATTTCTCCCCCTCTGTTTGTGTGTCTCTTTAGCTCTGATTTATTCCTTATAATAGAGATACCTTCATGTTGTAGAACAATGTAAAGTTCATGTCTGTTTGGTTGCTTTTTTTTGTCCTGGATTTTGTTTAGGCGATTGATTAGTTATAATTCCCGCAAAGCTGGAGGGTAACTCCTAAAACAAGGAGGCCATCCGTTGGACATTAATTTCTTGTTTTATTTTCTCTTCGCTTAAATTTCAAGTCGTACTCTATGTTGCTCCCTATTTTATTATC
>JAWDGP010003299.1:62500-85000 GCA_033675545.1 Elysia crispata | reverse complement strand
CAGGACATATTATACTGTGATTATACATATAGTGTGTTCTTGACCTTAGCTACTATTCTAGCTTTCTATATCTGGTATTTTATATGCTGTTTCTTTCTTTAAATTGATTCAGATATTATACGGAACATTTTATTCTACCAATTGAGAAATAGTAATTTTTTTTTTTTTTTTTGCAAAAAACATTGTTAAAAAAAGCTATTGCCATACAAAAAAAAAAAAAAAAAAAAAAAAAAAAAAAATATTTCCTGTGAAAAATTAATATCTGTGCTGCAAAAGATGAAAAATCAAACATGATTTCATGTGACATTTAACAAATGCGGTAAAAAAATGATGTCACTCAAGTGCCGAATTGGCTAATTTCTTCAATGTTGAGACTGTTAAGTAAACCTTCCTACTGAAACAATAATTCAGTGCACTTTGCGCGTACATTTGATAAAAAAGGTCAAGTCCAAAACACTTTTCAAATTTTTGGCTTGAAGCGGTGTTAATCGGTGACAGCTGATCCCCACTATCATTTTCTAAATTTCCTAATTATTGTTCTTTCGTAGCCTAGTAGGAAAGTTGAATAAGTAGGACGATATTTAATATAATGGATCGTTTTGAATTAACCCATAGCCTAACTGCTGGAAACTGTTTAAATTGTCGCACGCGCTCTCCTTTGTAATTATCCCCATTTAAAAAAAGATTGTCTCGTTTATCGGCTTTGGAAAATTAGAAAAGTAACAATTACAAGGAACTTCACTACATCAGTCCTAAACTGTTAGATTCCACTTTCTCTAATTTCGGTAAGCGCTTCATATAATTATAAAACGTCATAAAGACATTTTTTGTCTATAAACGTCATTGATGTAGATGGATAACATTTTCACGCATCGCTTTCATAGCTTTGAAATTTAATTCACAAAAACCGAGATAATAGAGAAAGGGAGAGAGAGAGAGAGAGAGAGAGAGAGAGAGAGAGAGAGAGAGAGAGAGAGAGAGAGAGAGAGAGAGAGAGAAAGAGAGAGAGAATGATAGAGAGCGAGCGACAGGCAGAGTGAAAGACAGGAAGAGAAAAAATAGAGATCTTAGGATATCAAAAAAAAAAAAAAAGAGATAAATTCACATATCATAAAAATATAGCCGATTGCAAATGTCTTCAGCAAATTTCCAAAGAAACGGCTGACAAAACCATTTCCGGATGCAATAAAGAGTAGGAATGATGTTTTCAGATATGAATAATATTCAATTAAGGCACCAGCATAACATTTTTATGTAGAAGTTGTAGTAATAATAGAAGTAGAAGAAGTAGTTGTAGCAGTAGTAGTAGTAGTAGTAGTAGTAGTAGTAGTAGTAGTAGTAGTAGTAGTAGTAGTAGTAGTAGTAGTAGTAGTAGTAGTAGTAGTAGTAGTAGTAGTAGTAGTAGTAGTAGTAGTAGTAGTAGTAGTAGTAGTAGTAGTAGTAGTAGTAGTAGTAGTAGTAGTAGTAGTAGTAGTAGTAGTAATGGTTGTTGTTGTAGTAGTAGTAAAAAAGAATATAAACCTTTTATATCTTTTTCCAAAGCATGGGTTGTTACTTGTGTCTATTGTTTTAGCGAGGAAACAAAAAAAAAAGAACAGTTTTGTTAAGATCAACTTAACATGAGTCCGCGATATGAAACAACATGGTTAGAACATTAGGAATGTCTTGATTGTTTTCATGTGATAAACCTTTGGGTTTAAGATAGCTCAGGAGGCTTTTGAGATCGATAATATTAACCAGTACAAATCTTAAAAACACTCTATAGAACAATTATGGCCATTAGACATTGTATGAATGGATTACGCAACGGCAACGCGTGTTTGCAAGAAACTGCTTCAAGTCCGGAGGTTGAGAAGGTCTCGTCAAATGGGGAAGGCCCGCACGCTGTGTAGTGACATTTAAACACTTTAGACCAGGTATCGTTCTTGTCATAGAGACAATAGCAAACACCCTGTAAGTGTAAGTGAAATCTTATGATACGTAAAGCTCCGGGGTGAGATGCCGGCGAGGAGCAGCATTGTACGGCCGTCCAAAGCTCAAAAGACCACATTGATGTTGTTGTTTTTTTAGTTCATGAGATACGCTTAGTTTATGAATACTGTTGTATTTCATTAATGTATGTCGTATTATATAACTTTAAAGATATCATGCCAATGATCTAGAATTTGCAGGTGTGGTGACCGAAAATAAATATAAGGTTTTATCTCACTGTAGTATATGTGCATTTAGTAATAACCTGCATTTAATCAATGTCTTGCATTAAGTTCATATTAATTATATTCTGATAAACATAGCAGTTAATAGCATATCCTTTGTTTTTCATGGTGAGGACAGGAATTCTCAAGACATAATGAAGTTACGCTAATCCTCTAAGACAAAAAACCGTTTTGTTTTTGTTTTTTCTTTCGTTTCAAAGCAGCTAGCAAAACATTATTGAAAGACTATTTTTCACTGCTATTTTTTTTTCAAATTAGATTTTCTAACGCTTATCAATCAAGAAAAGGACTGGTTACGAGGCGTACCTTTAGGAAGACTTCATATTCTTGACCATTTGAAAGCTGTGCCTGTTCAAGTTATTATCAATGATTTTGTTTACTTTTATAAAGATTTTTTTTAAGTCGAAGGAATTTTTAAAAAGTCGACCTGTTCCCCTTCTCACACAACACAAACACATGTCACCCTGTTGCCCGATGATCCATTTCGAAATCTCTCTTTCACGGAATTCTCCAAATAAATCGAGAATGAGACGGCTGGTGTTAGACAGCGAGTACTCTGCAGATTGAATCCGTGGAAATAGCATGAAGCTACTGTAGACGCTAGAGAAAGATCTACAACTTCAAATGTCTTCATAAAAACCTTATTTAATCTTTTTTTGTTACAGTCTCTAATTACACCTACACCGAAAAATAATTGTGCCGTATGATTTTTTTAACTTTATTAAGAAACACACACACCAAAAAAAAAATTCTTATGGACTGAAACTAGGCAATTTTAAAACAGTTCTTTCAAGACTTCATACTGCATTTTTATTGCTTGTTTGTTTCGGCATTTTTTGAAACGATCAATTATCATCATCTAATGCCAATGTGTCATAGTTCAAGCCCATGGACTGCTCGTAGCAGCACCTTAGGTACATGAAACAGCAAGAGTGGCATCTTATTATATTACCTTAACATCTGTTCTAGAGATTTGAACTTAAAGTAGAATTTTTCTGTTAAAAGTCAATTTAATGCAGTCTAAAGTTGCAAAGATTAGAATTAGCAAAACGTTTTATCAATATGTATAAATTATTTATAATTGAATGAGTTTTGTTCTTCACATGTGCAACATTATCTGACTGCTAAGTCCATAGTAGGTATGAACTTTTTTGTCATGTATATATCTGAACAATTATTATTAAAGAAACAACAAAAATATTTTTAGAAACTTTTAGGGTTCCGACGGTTTTAATTCATTGATTTTGGACATACATATACATATCACTCTAAATCTATGTAGTCTGGAGCCAAAACGAGAGACACAGGAGAGGACCAAAAAAAAAAAAAAAGAAATAAAATAAAAATAAATAAATAAATAAACAAATCCACTCCAAAAAACATAATTGGCTTTTAGTTTATTTTGTAGTTGGTCACTTGTACATTTGTTGATTGATAGCTTGATTTGTGCAGTCCATTCACAGCAATTTACCACTATATAACACACTAAACGAGCTACCGGCAGATCTAACAAAAATGATTAGACGATAGCACACTTTCGTATACCCGACTGTGCAATAAACTGTGTCGATCTTTATATTCTTTGGTAATTGTAGGAAGAAACTTAAAAAACTACTTTTCATCATTAGAAAAAAAGGAAATATAAAACCAAAATATAAACAAAGTCAACCTGACTGCCCCCCACAAGTACATTCAAACTCTTAATTATCCGCAATATTATTGAAAAACTCATTAATGCAAAGATAGTGCGTATTTAAAAAAAAAAAAAAAAAAACTACATCCGGGATTTTTTGAAAAGTCAGGTCAGGGATTTTTGTACTTTGGAACATTTTAGTCCGATGGGGGTGTCTATTGCTTCAGCGATCTTCACATAATTATGACAGCACCTGATAATAGATTTACCTGCAGCAGAACTGTTCACCATGGCTGTAGATCTACTAAGAATAAGATCTATGAACTGACAGCACCTGAGAATAGATTTACCTGCAGCAGAACTGTTCACTATGGCTGTAGATCTACTAAGAATAAGATCTATGAACTGACAGCACCTGAGAATAGATTTACCTGCAGCAGAACTGTTCACTATGGCTGCAGATCTACTTAAAATAAGATCTACGAAGTAGCAGTTGTACAAATCAGGCGGCTTAAAAAAAGTTTAATCTACCATTAGCTTTTTATCACCTTGCTTAATTCGTTTGATCCTTTTGTTCTTCTAGGACCAGTATATGTGGGTTAGAGAACAACATACTGAAGAATAAGTGTGGAGCTTTGGTTTTTAGCTCCACCTTGGTATATTTCAATAAAATAACTATGCAAAATATCTTTTCAATCCTTAATTACCCTCTTATATCCTTTCTGCGGCAGAAAAGGGCATTAAAAACATCTCGATACTTCGAGCCCATTGCGTAATAGACAAAAATATTTATAGAAGAAGATAGCACTTGCATCAGAATGCTTAAGGCGTATAGAGATCTCATTAAAGTACCCAGATAGGGGTCTTGATGAGTGAACTTGGGATAGATAAGGCCCGTCACAACCAACACTATAGTCGGCGTGAAGCAGATGATGAAAATCGTACAGATGGCTACCACGCACTTTGCCGCCTTCATTTCTCTTGCGCTTCCAGAGCTTGTGTTGGACTGTTTCGCTGCATTGCTGCGCCACTCCACGTTTTGCTTGAGTTTGACGACAAGAAGAAGCGTAGAGACGAAGACGACGAAGAAGCAGATGAAGGACGGAACGGAAGAGGAGCTCATAAAGTATAGTGATTTCTTCTTGTTGACAACGTCATAAGGTGGGCCGGGGTTGAGGAAAAGAAGAAAAATGAAGACCATCTGGTAGATAACCATTATCAGGATAAGAAACATTGTTCTCTTTGGGGTGAAGATCTCTTTAACCTGGAATGGTAAAGGTTGGTAAAGAAAATGAATCTGGAATAAATATTTGCTCATGAATGACTAATAAAGAAGAAAATGATTAAATTTCTAACGTAAAAAAAAAAAAAATGTTTAAAAAAGGTTGGAAAATAGAAACTACTGTGAATTTAAGCTTTATTTTATGATATTTGTTATTGTCCCCTTGTGAAGCTGATTACTTGTTGATTTAGAGGTTTTGCACAATGAAAACAAAGATTTGTATCATAGAATCGAAAACCCGTTGCCTCGATTCGCGTAGTGGAAGCTTCATTCTGTTTGAATTTGAGTGTAGTTACAAACTCTTGTCTTTTCCTTGTTTTAGAAGACTAAAAAAACTTTAATATCTTTATGGCGATTTCGTTGAATTTTTAAGAATGAAAAACTAAGAAAAATGCTTTGCTCAAAAAAAAAAAAAAAAAAAAAAAAAAAACCTTATACATTTGATATAAACGATATTTGAGTCATTTGGACTGAGAGGTTTGGACCGTAAAATGATACAAGAATATGTTGGAAAGTATAAGTTCTCTCGATAAACACGTATAAATTTTATACATGTACTAAAATATGTGACAATGTTGCGGAAATTGAATAAACTTTTTATATTTTCGACCGTATTCACCTTATCTAACAACCCATTTAAGAATTCTGAAGTTGTACAGTTTTCTCATATGGGTTATACATCCTTAAAAACTGCAAAAAAAAAGTACTACACCTATTTTAACAATCTTTTAAAAGAATATTTTTTTATCAAAACATTTAGTTTGAAAACAAACCATTCTTACTTTCAGAGGCGTAGAAATGCAAAGACATCTCTCAACGGAGAGAATTGCTGTGATCCAGGCACTGCAGCCCATGCATGGGAACATGATATATGTGACTGCCATTCCCAACTCGCTGACTGGGGCTCCAGAGGGCAACTTCATCGCAGAAACAGGGGGGTTAGAGGTGATCTTGACCACAACAGCGCTTAGCGACACGAGCAAGTCAGAGATGGACAGAGCGAAGAAGTAGATGTTGGTGGCCTCTGAGAGACCCATCTTTAAGTACACACTGATGTTGGCGGTGTTGGTGAAGATGCCCATGGCTCCAACACAGAGGGTTAGGAAAAAAGCGTTGATAATACTTATGATCTTGTAGGCATGAACGCTGAGTATCGGTGTGATTTGGTGAAGATCTGTCTCTGTGACATTCGCCAGAGAGGTGAAGGCTTGTAGAGCATTAGGAGTCTCGGGCGTCATTTTCTCTGTTCTAATGAGAAGATTTACTTGGGTATCAGATTTTGTTAAGAATTTAATTTGAGCTGTTCTTGGTTATACTGTTGTCGTTTTACTTCAAATTGCGATTTAAATAAGAGAAGGATATATAAATATACAACTGTAAAACAATAAGAAAAGGATGTGTTAGATTACAGAGTAATCTTAATTTGAGGGAAAAAAATTGAAGAACACAAAGAAAACAAAAGGGAAGTTATACATGCAGTTTAAAAGTGACGTTCACATCTCACTAATATCTATGTGATCATAAATACAGTGATAATGATAAAATTGTATGGGTACACGAAAGATCTGCCACCTGACTACACGAGCCATGAAGGAAATGGGAGAGAGAGGAAGCATACTGTTTGGTCGGTCTGTAAACTCCTAAGTACCAATTTCTTCAGTTTCTACAAAGAGGTTAGTGTTCCCAGTACCCGTGCGCATAAGATCATCCTAGATCTAGGCAGTGCTTTAACTCTGTTTTGGTTAAACGATCCCAGCTTGTACCCCACATAACATCCCTGTTAGAATGTCCTATTAGCACTCAAGGCCTTCACACGGATCTTTTTCCCCCTTGAATATAAATGTCAGAGTATCTCTAAAGAAAGCAGTAAAGGTTATAGACAAATGTATTACATAGGAAAAAAAACCCACTTTTCAATAAAAGTTCAAACGTGGGGTTGAAACAACAGAAAGCATTAGTCCAAAGCTAAAGCGCTTACAGATTTAGATATTCGTCCTTGCGTAGACCTCTGCACCAAGCCTAACTTATATTAGTTGAATCAAAAATCTAAAACAATAAAGCAATCAAGAAGAACAAAAAAAGGAAGAGATCACATTCGAACCTTATATTACATCATAATATTCTGGAATTGATTAAGATCTACACATCAGGACCATCAAAATTTAAGCAGTTTGAAGGAAAATCTACATCCAGAAAAATCTGGACTCCGACAGAGATGTACACACAGTACTAGGAAGATAAAATGCTGCTCTGTTCATAACGCAGCTTATTTTATTGTTTTCTTGTTCCAAATTTGCTGATATTTTTTTTGGTTTTCATTTTTTATTCCTCCTAAACGTCTAAGCCCTATATTTCTGACATTAAGTAGGTTTCTGCCTCAGAAAAAGATCCAGCTATTTGAAAAATTACAACGACCGGCCAAAATTTGGGATATAGCACCCAAAAGAATGGGAATATTTCAGAAGCTGAGCCCTTCTCTCCTTTTGGCATTTGTATCAAATTAGGTTGGTACGTGGTTTTGGGTCCATGTTATTCGCAAGAACATTGCGTTCTGAACCAGGTCCATATTTTGCTTAGAGCTAGCCAGGTACGCTGGGAGAGAGCAGGTATACATCAACAACAAAAAAGATAAAAAATTAGAATGGAAGAAAAAAAATAAAGTACATGGAAGCCACCAAATAATGCACAACATATTTACAGCATAAATATAATAAAATAACAACCAATCGAATAGAACAAAGACCTAAGCCAATCGGGTGCATTTTTTTCTGTTACAACAAAGACAACGGAAAGCAAATTGAACGTACAGGAAAATTATTACTAAGGATTCATTTAAACACTGACGTTTTGACATATCAAATACTAGTCAACCAACATCTACCCGGCGGACCCAGAGAAATTTAAACACTGACGTTTTGACATATCAAATACTAGTCAACCAACATCTACCCGGCGGACACAGTGAAATCAAAATCCTCACTTGCTGGACACCCATTTTCATTATAGACTTTCGCCATGGATCTGTTTCTATATGAAATATGTTATGCCTCATGCTGGTGGTCCGCTTAATCTAGGTATGCCTATGTGAGGAAATCAGAGGTGGAGAATTTCAAATATTGTGAAATAAGTTAACAATGCTTTTTTTTTTTAATTTACTAGGTGCTGAAACTTTTCCTATAGACCAAAGTTGACCAAAAATTTAACTCTCCAGTCTCATTTTTTTGTATTGAAATTCTCCGTCGAAATTGATCCATAGGTTATCTTATGGTTAAAACTGCAGTTCTTAAAAGCCCCTGAAATAAGAAACTGCATTTCTCTCACTAAATACAATTATTTTCCCCAACAATCAAAAGCCACATGGGCATGTGGAAGAATTCTGTGGTAGGAGAATCGACGTGAGTTTATTTTATTGAGCTCTCGTGACCAAAGCGTGGACGACTGAGATAATGCCAAGACTAGCAGATGCTTCTCCCTTCTCTTAGAATCAATATAATTCCAGCAACCTCGTTACTTTTAAATCATTTTTTTACTGACAGTTTAACTCGAGCTCTAATTTAGGTGTGATCTGAACCATTCGCAGCTGGAGTTTGGCTTTTAGTTTCAAATACACCGATGCTTACTCTGATCATAGAGATATAAAGCATTTTCATCTTTGTCACACAAAATCAAATATAGTCTTTGAAAAACGGTTTCTGAAAAAATTCCAAATAAATTTTTCGTTTTATTTCCTCCTAGGATTCATAAGCGAACTACAGCCCTTATCAAACCTTTTCGGCTGCTAGTCTTTATCTGCTGTGATGTTTTCTCAGTAGAGACACGATGATAATTTCTAAAAAAAAAAAGAGCGGTAAAAATACGACTGAAGAGCTCTTAATACCAAATCTCACGAGGTCACTGGACTTTATTTCATATTACAGATGCAAGAAATTCTTTGAACTGATTTAAATAGAAATTTTATGATTATCAATTACTAAAGATGCGTTTATTGGCGCGTAATTAAAGCTCGAATAAAAATCTCTTTAAAGTCCTAAACAAAACTTTTACATCAATACACAAGACTGAACGCGAACGCTGTAGGGTACAAAATATATTGTAAAAAAAAAAAAGCACCCTTTCAATCTTATCAAGTCTGAGGGGAAACGTGAAGTAGTTCTGTCTTGATAAATCTTTACTATAACGATTTCATAACGTAGCATATATATCTTGTGCTTTGCTTGAACGTTCGAAAGACGAGGCTTTGAACGTATGCAGCATTGCCTAGGTCTTTGCTTACCTCGGGCTGAGTTTATCGAGCTCTGAAGCCCCGGCTAGAAATATTAAGATAGTTAAGTTAGAAACTGAGTATTGTAACATTAGCAGCTATTGAGCTCTAAAGATCTGGCTTGAAAACTTACGTAGGATAGTTAAGTTAACAACTGAGTACCGTCACAATAGCAGCTATCAAGCTCTTACGCTTAGGTGATTTTTCGCATATGCATTGCAGAAACAAACCTATAGTAAATATAACTGGTGGATATTTTAATGCGAGAAGTGCATTCATTTAACTGTGTACAGAATCTCTCGAAAGACGAAAGTTAATGAAAAGCAGATGACATTGATTTTGCATTTTCCTGTAGCAAAGAGATTCTCTCAGTTTATCTATTTTTACATCTATCTCCCGTTTCTGTAAGGTGTTACAAACTTGTGTATATGAATAGATGAACGTAATGTATTTTAATTTTGAAATAAATACTACAATGGCTTTACGTCTTGTGTGATCGGGATCTTAGCTACGATCCCAGCTCTTATGTCTGGTCTTTTATATGCTGTTTTTCGCCTTCAATTGATTTAGACATTATGGGGAATTTCCATTTACATCAATTTAGACACATTTATCTTCGTCAAGCAGAATAGTTTGAAATTATCTGTTGGTGTGTAAAATTAGTTTTGTTCGAAAATAAGCCAGTGCTGTATCAAATGCACTAGCTAAATTAATTTCTTGAGAAAATTAGCCAATGGAGTAAGGAAAAGTTAATGTCACTCATCTGTTGAAGTTAGAAAATCCTTTCAGCTGATCTGTAAAAAGGACCGTTCTACTTAAATTATGTTCGGGTACCCTTAGACGTAAAAAAATGACACAGTTCTAAACAATTTCCAAATTTTCTTGAAAACAGAGTAAATCGTCTACCTTCATTATCAGTTTTTTCATCTCCTAACAATTATTCCAGTTCAGAAAATTAGAATCTAGAGCTCTCTTTAAGAATAAGAACGTATTCAAATTGGCTAGAAACAGTTTGAATACGCGAAAGACGGTCTTTTTTATCATTATCCGCAATTTCCTATTAATTGCTCCATTGTAAATTCAGTACAGGAAGTTGCAAATCTTGAACGCTCTTGAACAATTACGACAAATTTCTGGAGAAAAGTTCTAGAACGCTGATTCCACTTGATGCGCCCTTCTATTATCAAAGGTCATGGAATAACACATAATCTTTTGTATGAGAAGGTGTGAAATGTAAAATTTATGTCGTGTAACTTTTTGTTGCAGTCCTTTCACTATTTCCAATTAAAGCCACAAGGGACGAGAGAAAGAGCGACCGAGAGACAAAACAGAGACGTCAGAGAGAGAGAGAGAGAGAGAGAGAGAGAGAGAGAGAGAGAGAGAGAGAGAGAGAGAGAGAGAGAGAGAGAGAGAGAGAGAGAGAGAGAGAGATACGGACTTATGGAAATCATAGAATATCAAAGTAAAGCTCATTAAACATATGATATAAATATAGGCACTTGAAAACATCTTTAGCACAGTACAAGAGAAACATGTTGACAAAACTGTTTTTACAAGCTTAACAAACACGAAGGATGTTGTTTCCTCAGGCATTTTTAACTCGGCGAAGGTAATTGCATTCCACATCTTTTTTTCTCTTAAACACAAAGCTATTACTACTACTACTACACCTACGTAAAAGTAATATTGTAGTAGAAAAATAAGCAGTTATTGTTGTAACAGTAGCAGTAGAAACAGTATTAGTAGCAGTAGTAATAATATAGAAGAAAAAGAAGAAGAAGAAGAAGAAGAAGAAGAAGAAGAAGAAGAAGAAGAAGAAGAAGAAGAAGAAGAAGAAGAAGAAGAAGAAGAAGAAGAAGAAGAAGAAGAAGAAGAAGAAGAAGAACAACAACAACAACAACAACAACAACAACAACAACAACAACAACAACAATAACAACAAGAAAAAATCAAAAGTTGTCATAAAAACTGTCAAATCTAACTCCTGTTTAATACCTTCCTTCCCCATTTTTTTTAATAGTTATGTCTCACCTACACTCACTATCTTGTTTGAAGAGAATACAGCAACAAAAGCGTAAAATATTTCATCATGTGTGGGATCATTTTTTCAATTTTTGATTCTTGCTTTGGATGTTTATTTTTTGAAAAGTACTGTTTTTTTTCTACACTTTTGCTTTATTTCAGGCATGAATTCTAAATATTTCCAAAAAAGGTTGTACGCGATTTTTTTTTTAACTATGATTTCTTTACTTTTTCTTATTTTGTCTAGGAAGACCTGTGAAGTTTGACAAGATAGGGTAGGTATAAACGTAATTTTGATATCTCTTGACACTTTTGACGCTCATTTTTGTGTCTGTGGCTGGATAAAGTTTCATTGTAGCTTTTATTTCTATTGTTTAATTATTGCTTCTATTTCTTTCGTATTTTTAAAGATACATGTATTATGTTGTGATGCTGAAGATCTGCACGCAACGACGGCGCTTGCCAATTATTGTCACCATTCAACTGTTATCAGCCATTTGTCATCAATTAGTTTAGATCAGGTGTAAAATTTTGCTTTAAATGAAGAAGTCTTAATGACTACAACGTTGATCGCCAATTTATGTTGCAAGATTGGTTTTTCTTATTAATATTATACACAGTCTAAGTTCACTCTTTTTTCAAATTTGTTCATTCATATCATTTCGTATCTTTTGGATTGATTGTCTGATGCAGCTCGCCCATAAAAATACTATCTGGTCTCAGATTTATCAGAATAATGTATTGCAATAGTTTTTTAGAATATTTGCATTATTTCACACAACAATCATAGTACTGTGAGATTCTTTAAAACATCGAATTTTACCCCTAAGAAGGTATGAACTCTTTTTATCTTTATCACGACCCTCTCTTCCAATATCCATCTATTCATCTAAGAATTGCGTATACAAATCTTTGTTAAAACAGTTACCATATTTGAGATAAAGGCGAAAAAGGACAAAAAATCTCAAGTGTCATGCGAATCAAGCTTTTAACTGAACATGTTTAACCGTTAACGCATAGTTGCACATTTATCTGATTTTTCCAAGCATATTAGAACTTAAAGGTATGAGTTATTAAATTGATTTTATAATTTTTTCTCCAGTTGAAAGTTTTGTCCACGACAGTGACCTGCAGTTTGATTCGCTATCTGAAACCAGACGTCTCTTGCTCAACCTAGTTGTAAAATCCTGTGAGAGAAAGATCTATATTTATCAAAGGAAGAGAAGGTGAGGTGTGTGTTATGTGTCTCATGTATTGATGAAGGAAAATGTTTTTTTTTTAAAGTACTTTGAAGTGAAACACCTATAATGTAAAGGGTAAAAAAAAAAACCGCTGGTAACTTAAATATGCCCTTTCAAGAGATTAAAAATAAAAAAGCTATGTCAATAACTTGTTCATATGTTTATGGATTTTAATTTCGAAATTTTAGTTGGATGAAAGAACAGTGAAAAAAAAATCTTTCAGACTTCTTTTCCCAGGTACTTTAAAACAAAAAAATATCTATCCTCTCAAAACATCATATTAACTTTATGCTATCTTGATAATTGTCCTTTTGAAAAAAAAAAAACTGTCTATGCTATTAATAGCTCCGATTATTAGAATGTCAGCATGTGACATATATGAGCATTTACGAGAGAACGATAGATAATAATTATAAAAAAAAATGAACTACAGTCATATGGAGCAATGTGAGTACAAAAGGGAATTTCTTACTTTCTTTCAAGGACATTTTATTCATCCCAAAACCAAGTAGAATGTTCAGCAATGAGAGGGAGATTGGAGCTGACTCTAAATATGGTCAGAAGTGCACTCTGCCAGTGGAACCTGTCTCAAGCTCACTATTTTGTAGAATTCAAATCTTTTTCTTTTTCATTTTTTTTTTTTGAATCATTGACTTTTAATATATTTTTTACCATATTTTGGCTCAAGAATATGAGCTGAGAATAGTTACTGGTTTTCAACAGTCAACAATAGAGCCACATCAAACCAATTATTGTATATTTTTCCTTGCCTTAGGTCGTTTTAATAATGTCAGAGTTGGTTTGAATTTGTTGCTGCTCAAGACACGGAAATGTATAACTTGTAAGTGTGTTTGATACTCTTATTTTTTTTCTTTATTATTTAGGATCAGTTATTTTGTAAGCCTCTTAATACAGAATGAAACTATATATTATTTGATTTAATTATCCTTAACTAAATCCTATGAGAATAAATTATTAAGCTACGATAATACAGGCCATGATTGAAAATGATCAATTTATATGAAGATTGTCATTAAAGTCGATTTTAATGAATTAAAAGTCATAAGCCCTGATGGTTATCTTCACAGAACACTTCTCTCAATGCTCAAAAGTCTCATTTAGGGGATTATCCGGCATCCATTTCAACTATTTTTTTTCTGGAACACTTAAGCTGTCTTTTTTTTTAAATTAGACGGCTTTATTTTCAAATGTAGGGATCGTTTGCTAGATTTTACCGTTGCAACGAGAATATTTTTTTGAGATTTGTATTTTGCATTTTTGCGAGTCATGATAAAGAAAACTTTTGCACATTAGCAAGTATTACTGTTATTCCTCTTCTTAAAATATACCATGCATAGCGCATACTGATTCAAGATTCAAATCTCGATTAAAAATACATATCTGTGCCTGTTGGCTATTCTCTCATTAAATGAAAAACTTGTCTGTTATCTAGACAACAGAATGTGTCAAATAATGAAGCATCACATTTTCTATTTTCACTAGATTTCACTTCAAAATACTAAAAGCTAAATTCTCAAGTCAGAGTACTGGAAGCGGCTAATTTTGCACTATCCCAAAATCCATAATGATTATTCTTATACTCGTTATAAAACTTTGAAGGTAAAAGTAAAATGCTGTAAAGGGTCTTGAGGATCAAAATTTATGGTTTCATGAAATGGATAATATCTGAAAGATATATATATATATATATATATATATATATATATATATATATAAAATGATAATAACAAAATTGATTACCTAGTTTAAATTTTGGTTTGCCGTGACTCCAGGGTTCCGAGCCCGTGCGGCTCTCTCAGATGGCTGTGGGTAATGGTCTGTGGTTTGTGTTTACGTTTGACAGCAGGAAACGTTTTCTGTGCCCGCAGTGAGAGAAAATCTCCTTTCTTTTATTTAGGGAGGGATTTTTAGTTAAAATTTGATATTTTTCTTCCAAACAAAGTTTGCACACGTTTTTTTCTGGTGTATATGGTTTGACTTTTTTTTTTACCGATTTCCCATTGGATGGTGTGTTCAATATTCCTGTCTATTAGTTCCCAAATGTGCTCACTGAGCTTCGTATCTATCTTCCTATGCACTAGTTTGACTGATGATTTATGTTGATTGTATCTGGTTTTAAATTCGTTGTCAGTGAGTCCTATATAGCTTTCTTGATTCTTTGTTGTTGTCTCTGTCACTGTAGATTTGTATATAACACATTTTGCTAAACATTTTCCATTCAATGGGCAGCTTGCTTTTTCTCGGCGGTTGCAGAGTTTTACATTGTTTGGTGTTTCTTTCTTGTTTTTGTGTCCCTGTAGCAAGTGTTTGTGGTGATTCGTTTCTTTCACGTTCGGTAGACAACTGTAGCTGACTTTTATAGTATTTCAGTGAGTAATTTTATGGAGCTTATTAGTTTTGGGGAAGTGTTTGTTGATTAGATTAAGGAAGTTTCTAGCAACGTTCGGTGTTTCGTTCATGTTGAATGGTGGTTAAGCCAAGTTATTTTTCTCCTCCGTTTACTATATTTTTCTTTGTTGACATGTACTGATTTTATATCATTTCAATGAAGTGCAACGGTTGGTCGAATCTGCACCTCTTGAGAGCGTTGTTATACGTGGGACTGGCTTGTTTGAATACTTCCTCGTTTTTCGAATTTATATTTAGACGGCAGTTGATTCCTTTGGGTATATTCTTTATGATGGACTGAGGGCTGTTGCTGTGCTTACTGATGTAGCTCACACTGCTATTAGGTTTCTTGTAGCGTTTATATATGTTGCTTTTTAAATTGAGGGTCAGATCTAAGAAGTTCGTGCTTTTTTATTTGCTTCAATACTTATATCGAGCACTGTGACAAAATGCTAAAATAAAGATCAAACATAATATATATATATATATATATATATATATATATATATATATATATATATATATATATGTGCTTAGTGTATAAATAGTTGTGAAAAAAATCAAGAAGATGAACAAAAAAAATCGAGGTTGCGCTATTCCAGGCTTATCCTCTTTTGCAATGTTTTAAAGATTATCTCCTAGCTCACCAGTTCCAAAACGATGCCGAAGTGGAAGCCCTATGTGATAGCTTGGTCTCTGCAGCAATCAAATGATTATTTATTTCGCGATGAGCATGCGCATCATTGTAAACGCACTGTGGTTCGCTGTCGCGAGTGGTCAGAAATAAAATATGCAGTACGTAGTAAGATCCTACGCTTTTAGAAAAAAAAAATTATAAAATGTTAATTAAAAAAATATAAAAAACTAAAAATAAAAATTAGTGATGAGACAGTGCGACTTCTTCAGCCGATCCACGTGCAATTGTCCGATCTTGCAGTCTTGTATAAGTTGTCCAGTTAAGTTGATTCTTAAAACTTATGTGATGACACTAGCTTGATTTAGTCAAATGCCGAAGAATTTTAGGCAATCAATCCCATTCGTGGATTGCTTGCTTCCCATGGAGTGAGTCGATGCCAAGGAGTTTGAAAGGAGGATAGGGTAATGAATTTGCTAATACTGAGTATTATTATTCGCAGGTCTGGACACTGCATCACTGGAAATCATAAGCTGCGGCTGGAATGCCTTTCTCAAAATGAATCAAACAGACGGAGATAAACTAAACAACCTTTCCAAAATTCTAGACCAGTGACACTAAGTTGGCGATACTCGCAAATAGCCTCGACACCTTGGTGAGTATTGTTTTTGTTAGAGTTATACTTTTGTCATGATTCGAAATTATTTCAATTTTTATGAGTGCCAATATACAATATATTATTGTAAAAATATGTCAACGATTATTATAAGCAGTTTTATTCAGACATGTATCACTTCGGCGATAACTATGGAGATTGTGCTGAAAATGATGGAGAAGGGGTACAAAATGGAATGGTCGAGGTTGAAATGAGTGCAGTAAGTCTGTCACGTGGTTATCAAAATTCTCCAGATATACGGAGTGTAGAACCATGATGTATTAACACCCAGCGGAACCAGGCGGAGAGCCTGTTAGGGCTCGTTGTGTGGGTTTTAAGTACTGCTTTTAGTTGTCGACAGAGGCTCTCCACTGCACTGATTGCGTGTGGATGGTTTTGACTTCGATGCCTAGAATAAAGTTGGTTGGGTGCAAAGGTCAAAAGTAAATCTCTTTCTTTCTGTTTAAGGTTATAAAATCAAGCATTCAAGTCCATGCAACCCTAAGATGAGGAATTGCATGCTTGCGCGTCTAGAACAGGAATCGCTTGGACAATCTGATGGTAAACAAATACAGCATGCCTTTGATCTCAGGGAGAGGCCTCACTGAGTTACATGAAGACTTCAGAATTTATGAAAAGACAAAAGTGTTTTGTTTGTAGAGAGCATTTTTAGACGCTTAACAGTCAGGGCATACCTAACACAACTTTCGTATGTCACGCTTCATGCCACACATGTCACACAAAGTGTTGTGCAATGACGGTTTTGGTGGCCCGCGACCAGAGTGCGAGAGCGTATGAATCTTGTTGAAGACTTACAAATTGCGAGATTCAGGAAGCACTGGCCTTGGCACACCTATCGAAGTGTCACCTATCATTTTTGGTAGGACGATACCAATAAGTAGCGGCTGTACCATACGAGGCAATGTTATCCGATTTGTCAGGTCTTCAGCGAGGTGGTCGAAGATTCAGTATCTGTAACAATGCTGTGGCACTTTTTATCATTTTTGGTATGGCAGCTGTGTAGAAACTGAAATGAGCATCTGCATTGCGATGAATATCCCTTTATGCTGAATACCGTTAGTAAACTCCGCAATAATGTTTTGTTTGGTGAGGCGAGCTGCCGTTTTGACTTCTCAGAGAGGCTGGCACTGATTATGGTCAATGTAAAGAATAAACTTTTGTTAAAAGTTTGTTTGATGGTGCTGCGTGATGCGTAAAATTCGTGATCAGTTGGTTAAGCTAGTTGAGGCCGGTCCGCCAAGAGGTCCGCAGACTTCTCCGCTTGGGCGGATCTATAGTATATCGTAGTAGCTGTCAGTTGCTGATTTCTGTCTGGGACAACCTTACGTAGATGTTTGAGGTCTGAAATGCTGATTAGTTTGGTTGAATTCTTATTTCCACAAAGTCTTTTAAGGTTTCGTCTGAGAATAGATGTTGTTGGGCTGCCTTTTCTTTTTTGTACCTTTTGATTTGAAATACCATATCACTGCTGTGTTGGCTGATGTATTAGAGTCTTGTCTTAAGAATTGATAAAAATATCCATCTGGCTTCAACTACATTGAGGGTGATTGGTACTTCACCAGTTTTATTGTAAAAATACGTGTTTTTGATTGGTTTCGTTGGGTAATTGGTATCAATGATCACTCTAAGTTGTTTACGGTAAAAGAATAAAGAGATAAATAAGTTTGCTACAAGATGATTTGAAAAAAAAATTTTTGAGCTCATAACATTTTAGAATAAAAAGCCATTCTGTTTTGTGTTTTCTAAAGTTGCATGAAAACCGATTGTGGAACAGATATCTTTAACAATATATAAACCAGAAAATGAAAATGCCAAGTTCTCATATGACGACATTTGTTTTTCTCTTTTTTAACAAAACTTGTGGATTTTTCTTACTTTAAAAAAATATATTAACTGTACCCCACTTAACACACATACACGCATTAATACAAAATTGAGGCCTGTCTCCATTACATTGAATCCGAAATCTTTCCCTCACGGGCTTCTCCAATTAAGTCGAGAATGAAACGGCAGATATCATGACTCTACCGAGCGTAACGGGGTTGCTGAAGGGGACATGGCATAAAACTAGCTTAAAAAATAAAACAAAGTTATTCTCCTTCTCATTCTTATTAGCGTTGTCATGCAGCGGTTAAATTGGTTTATCAATTACATTGATACTTTTGTTGAGTTTGTTCGTTTTGTGCAAACATTTGAGGAAAAATATGAGTTGGAAATAGGAGATTTAAGTGTGTTTGAAAGGCAATACATCAGTATTTCTCCTATATCACGTCTAAAAAAAGGCGTTCTGTCACATGAAATGTTTAAAACTTAGGATCTTAACATTTGTTGTTAAAATTTGAAGTCAATTAAACAGATTTGGCCAAAAAAAATCAAGAAAATTACTTTTGAAGAAAATATATATTATATAGCTGTAGGCTTTAAAACTCTATTTATATGTGAAGTTGTTTTCTTTTGGTTTTGGATATACATGCCAATGTCATTTTTAATTTATGCAGTCCTAAGCCGAACGGGTGCAGTAATAGAGAAAAAAAGAAAATGAAATACATAAAACAAGAGAAATAAATTACTTGATTAGTTGTTTATTTCGCATGTTTCACAGTCATGTTGCTTTGTTAATAGGTTGTTTTATACAACCTATGAACTACAACTTTTAAACGTATACAGTACGAAATAAGCCCTTTTATGGCTGATGAAACATATGATACCCGTCATTTATTCTCTCGAGCCTAGTACAAACTTCTCTCGACAAATCTATTTTCTTTAAGCAATAGGTTTTTCAAGTAAGAAAAAAATAAAACTACTGAAAAGCACTGAAAGAAATTTCCATACTTTACAGAAAAAGAAAACGAAAATATAATCAAAGTTAAGCTGACAGTACATGTACATGCATCAGATACTTAAGGATTTACTGTTATATTATACAAGCAATATGAAAAATTGATCTTTTTAAAACGACTGCATTTCATTTTTGTTTTAAATGTTGCCAAAGATATTTTTCCTTGGGATTTAATTATACACTTTGGTTGTGGATTTGTCACAACTATATTAGAAATAAGAATTAACAATACAACAGACTTGGTAACAAAATCAATGGACTTGAGTTTTGTTTATCAACACAATCTTTTACTTATGCCCTGCAATGTCATTGATTCACTAATATTTTCCGGAATCTTGAGTTGAACCCCTAAAAATAAGAATGACTCGTCTGCTAAGCTCGACTTCTTGGTTTAGAAAAAAAGTGTCCGCCACCATATTGCAAATGAACTTCAATGGACACTAGAAAAACCTTTGTTAGCTTTATGAATTAGATGCTTATAAAACCAAGTCCCACCATAATCGTGACGTTCATGATATGTCTGTTTTATAACTTTTAGTCCATATATTACATCTTTTTATCCCTTTTCTTACAAAACAAAGCATTAAAGATCTCTCGAAACTTCGTGCCCATCTTGTAATAGACCAAAGTATTAACAGAAGACGAAAGAACTTGAAACATACTACTGACCGAAAATAAAATTCTCATCAGACTGCCCATATAAGGATCATGTTGCGTGAACTGAGGATACAAAAGGCCCATCACAACCAACACGACATTTGGAAAAAAACAAATAATAAATATAGTACATACAGCTACCACGCACCGCGCCGCTTTCCTTTCCTTGGAGCTTTCAGAGTTCTGGTTGGATTGCTTCGCTGCCTCGTTACGCCACTCCACGTTTTGCTTCAGTCTGACGACAAGAACTGTCGTAGAGACGAGGACGACGAAAAAACAGACGAAGGACGGAGCAGAGAAGGAGCTAATGAAATAGTGTGATTTTGTCTGTATGGCTACGTCGTAAGGTGGGCCGGGGTCAAGAAAAAGCACAAAAATGAATACCGACTGGTAGGTCACCGTTATGAGGATGATGATCAGTATTCTCTTTGGTGTAAAGATCTCTTTCACCTAAATTGGGCAGGGGGTTGGAAAGAAGGTGACGTAAATTAAGTACTTGCTTGTACTGTTATCGACAATACTTTTTAAACTTATAAAATCATTGGATCATATCAAGTTATAGCACTGTCTCTGACAATGGAATTTGCCATATTTGTAATAATGTTTAAGGTCTACATATGATGCTGAAAAGCGTTTTGAATTCATAGAATGATCAATCGAAAAGCCTTACAGTATTGAAATGTTAAATTATAAAATGAAATGTTTATAAACTATAACTCCATTTTTTATAAACATGTTTAGATTCACTTTGACTAATTTGGGTAGTATTCATTTGCAACAATAAATCTTATAAATTAAAAAAAAAATAAATATTGATATCTAGAGGTTTATTGCTCATAATGCCCGTTTACATAGAAAGTCCATGAAAAGTTGATTAATCAACTTCCTTTTATTTTACAGCTGACGGTTTGCAAGTTTATGAAACTCCATTTTTTGCAATGATCAACATTTGCAACAAGATCCATATTACCAACAGCCACCGAGACACTCTTTTGGATCTAAAAGTGAATTGTATAGGCTAAAAATATTTTTGTTTGAAATAGGGGAATGATCAAAATTTATAATTAAAAAAAAGGATTCAATTCTTACTCTCAAAGGCGTGGAAATGCAAAGACATCTCTCCAGGGAAAGAATGGCTGTGATCCAGGCACTACAGCCCATGCCTGGAAACATGATAAAACATGCTGCCATTCCAATCTCACTCAATGGGGCACCGGAGGGTAACTTCATCTCAGACACGGGTGGGTTGTAGGTGAGCTGGGCCACCGCCGCGCTCAGAGACACCAGCAAGTCAGAGATGGACATTGCGAAGAAGCTGATGTTGGTGGTCTCTGAGAGACCCATCTTTACGTACACACATATATTGGCTGTGTTTGTGAAGACGCCCAGTACTCCAACGAGGGTGGTAAGAACAAAGCCGTTGATATACCCAATGATCCTGGATACATGAGCGCTGATTATCGGCGTAGCCTGATGAGCATTTTTGTCAGTGACATTCATGACAGAAGTAAGAACGACAATATGAGAAGCCGTTGGCGTCATTCTACCTTTACCTTGGTCTCAGGTTGAATTATTGTTATGATGAGAACTGTTCTTAATGCTGTTTACACCGCTGAAGCTTTTTGCCGACAAAACTCAAAGCCAGTTTTGGATGTCGCTCCGCATTTAGTTCTACCGAAGTACAGCAATAAGGAAAACAAATATTCTAAATCAAGACAAAAGAAAGACACAGTTTTAGTTTGCATGCTACTTTGGTTACAGGCAGAATTACAGGAGAAATATAATAATTAATTGAGTAATATGGCGTGCGACTTGTTATAAAAAAAAGTGAACCTGTTATCTGAATTTAAAATAAATTTGTTACACAACTGTTAAGATACTTCATGATTCAGTTCAAGCCTTAATCTTAGGGGTAAAAAAAGCTTAGTCCAAACTAACCAGTTCTGTCTCATTTCTCTCATTACTTTTTTGGTATATTAGTAATATTTTGTAAATTTCCTGAGTAAGCGTTTCCTCCTTACTAATATTTCACTTGAAATTTCAAAATTACTTAAAATTCTGTTTTTTTTTTTCGTTTCCCGAATTTGTTTAAACATGTTGTTTAACTACATTATTAATAATTAACTTCTCTTTCTCTCTACTTCGAACTTAAAACAGCACCAAACTGTACAGAATTAATTGAATATAACTGTGTGACAAGTGCGAGTTCAAACAATCAGTAATGGGAAAAATATTCAGCACGAAATCTTGCTATGGTACACTGGTACACTGGGAAATCATTTAAACGATATTAAACACTAGCACATCAGTTCACTCAATTTGAATGATAACAATCTAGGCTTCTTATAAAGATGAAAATGGTGGCAGGGACTAGTTTGGGTCAAACAAAGGAACCAGTTAGCATTCACAAAGGAAGGGAATAAGGAAAGGGTGCAGTATGGTCATGGTAGACTGTGTTTGACCACTCACATCAGGGATAATTTTATAAAGGTATCATTACCTGAGACTTTAGACGATAACATGATAACAATAAGAAAAAAAAACAGCCAAAAAAAGGAATTGGTCTATTGCGGTCACTGAGATTTTGTTTCATTCAGCATATAATCAATTACTCATCCTACGACGTCTTC
>JAWDGP010003299.1:22500-55000 GCA_033675545.1 Elysia crispata | reverse complement strand
AACCATAAAAAATCCGAGTTGAATAAAACCTTCGGAATTTTTTTTTCTTTGTTAAAAACTGAGGCCTACGGATTTCGAGAAAACTTTTACGGGGTTCAAACGAGTTACGTCCAATATTATGGGTTTTATAGGAAACAGATTTTTCAAATCAGGATTCTCAGAACCTCTGTTTTTTACTTGAAAACTACATTTATGAGAATTAACAAAAAATGCGAACTAGAATATTGAACATGATTGTAAAGATTATATGTCACGTTGTGCTGGGTATGATAATAATAGTGGTGATAATGCTGATGATAATGATGGGAGTGCTGATGCTGCTGCTGATAGTAATGATTATGGCGGGGATGTGAATGCTAGTGTAATTTATCAAAATAATGACATCAGAAAAAAACCTTCCAGCTTTTTATGAAAGCTATCATCTCCAGCAAAAATTGCTTCCTCCTCCTCGGTTTTTGTAGCATCCAACCTACGATTTTGCTTTTAAACACAGGCTTTCAATAGTTGGGGATTCCAACCTTAAATCATAATATGTAAACCAGAATAACTCATCTCAGATATAATAACGAGACCTGTGACTGTCTTTCTTCGCAGCCCATAATGCCTACTTCTTAAGTCTTAAATCTTTATTAATAAATTTTTCGCAGATTTCACGTTCACTGACACAAAACGAATAATTGGTTAAAACTAGGAACTGCTCATATATAGCAACAATACACAGTTTTTCTTTAAAAAGAGAGCCAGTCTTTTGAGAATTGTACAAACGTTATGCCTCAAATCAACACTACCCCACAGACCAGTTATTCTTCTATCCATGCAAAGATCGTAGATCACTAATCTGTTCAAAACTTTATGCTGATTATAAATTGATGCCTGCAATGTCTTTCAAAAACTTTTATTCTATTGTGAATAAAGACTTATTACTTTCAACCTCATTAAATACGGTTTCTTTGATTGTTTCTTTGATGAATATAAAAATAATGTATGAAAAGCCAATTTTATTTACTGAGTAATATTAAATGAAGAAGGAAAACACTGATTAGCCTTTTCCACAGCTAAGTCGTTGGAGATGTGAAATTTTGCCTAATTGACGGGGGGAAAAAGCTCGTTAAAGAAAAAAAAATACAAAAGAAACGTGGTTGCATGATTCTCTTTGTTCTAGTCTCATCCAGATAAGAAACGCTTAATGAACAGTTCCTACTATACGTCATTTTATCTCCAATTTTTGAAACTAACACAAAGTGGCTCTTTTCATTTTTTATTGTTTGAAATAGCGGCTGACTATTATCTTTCTGGAAGATAACCTTTCAGTGAAATGGCTTAAGACCTTCAACTGTTTCGAAATGATAGCCCTAACGTCAATGCTATTAAATTAGCTAACGAGTATCTGGGCTCTTAACAAAATAAGAAGTAACTAATTACTAGAAAGGCCTGTTTAATCTGTCTTTGTTTTCCCCTGGAAATAAGTTCAGCTTTCTTTTAGATTTGAAATCTCTCAATTATATAGGATTACATACTTCCTTGATGAAATTGTTGTTGTTAACATGAAGCTTCAGTCTCTAAAGTGACAAAACATTCTAATATTAGCAATACTGGACATTTTCCTTTTCAAAGTTTTAACTATTGTTTTCATATATAATTTGAACATATACATATATCTTTCTTTAAATCCAAAAACTAGGTCAAATATTGATGCATGAATGTTTGACCTATTTTCATTCTAAAAATAGAAAAAAGACGAGGCAACAAACGTTTGTATCTTTTGTTAATCCAAAACTAGGCCAAGTGTTCTGGCAGGAACATTTGACCTAATTATGTGTGCTAGGCTGAATTTTTTTTTCATTCTTGCAGGATATTCTTGTGCTTCTTCTAATATACAAATTTATAACTCGTCATTACACCAAGAAAAACTTGCTTCATTAAAACCAGTTTCAGCATTAGAAAAAAATCCTCAATACATAAAACCACTTTAAAATTAATACAAAAGTATAATATTATTCTCTCTCTCTCCCTTTTCTCTCTCTCTCTTTCTCTCTCCTCTCTCTCTCCCTCGCTACCTCCCTATCCCATCTCTGTATATCTCGTTCCTGTCTATTCATATATGCTCCTCTCAACATCTTCAGTGATAATTTGAAGGAGATCTTCAATCTCTTCTTCATTTTGAGAAGATCACCAGCCATAGACTAAACAGCTTGAGACAATATGCTTTTGACAGGGAATCCTTACCATCTACTGAGTTATGAAGAGCGACGCCATTAGAATCAATGTGACACATCAACCTAGTTAAGGGATTTTGCCCTTGATGTTTCAGTTGATTTTCTTTTCTCAAGAATTTTTAGACTAGTTTAAATTCATGTGATTATTCCTTTTGATACCATGGCAATAAGATCAGTTATAAAGGTAAAAATGAATTGGTATAGACATGTTGCTTGACTAGTCCTTTTCAAACACAGCATTATACCAGGTTTCTGTCATAGTCTTTAGGGAGAGCAGTTGCTGATCTAAAGAAAGGTACTTAAATTTAACAAAGAAGCAAAATCAGCTGTTATATATGTTTGATGTGATTTAAAAAATGCTTTTGTAAGTTTATTGTCAAATATCACAATAAGCTATTGAGGTCCTTCCATAGTTCAAAAGATATTTACAATTTAGTGCAATTATTTATTTCTCAACCAATTATAATATTTTAATGTGTTGTTAGAACGATTTTTGTACTTCCAAAGTAAATGGCTGAAGTCTCACAATCTTGTAGTGATTTGCTTAGCCAAACCAGACATGGCAAATAATTGTTCGCTTTATCTAGTTTAATCTAATACTCTTAATTCTCTTTTTGTTTTTGTGACAAGATCATTGAAATTCTAGGGTTAAGTATTTTTTTTTATCACAATTACAATGGGAATAAGGCTGGTAGACTTCAGATATCAACCCCTGTTCATGACTTGGCAGAGATAAAGACTTAAAGTGCTGAGATCCTCTGTTGGCTCAATTCAAATAGTCTTGTGACATCATTGCATTATTATTTTTTTTGTGTGTTTTTCTTTATTTTCTCCATTAGGATAGACAGGTTTTTCAATGTTTCATGTCATCTCTTTTCTTATCCTTTCTGCTGAAAACAAACTTCATCTTTCACAAAAATCTTTTTTTTTTTTTTTGGATTTTCTCCAAAAATTAGGAGAGGGAAAAATCATTTGTTCTTGCTTTAAGTCTTTGCAGGTCAAGACAAATTTTGTGCTTCATTTGTAGACCAATCAAAGGTAGTCAGCTTATACCTCAAGTACAAGTGAGACTTACATGTTTACCTTGTAATATTCATGTTTCATTTCAAGCAAATTTCATGTCTGCAAAGTGTTGTCTGTGAGTACATTTGCGTTTTTTTTTTCACAATGTGTGATTTGAGTCCTTTGTACTTTCCAGCTTTGAAAATGTTATAGAACCGGAGTGTGATATCATATTTGCAAATTGTGCTGTATTTATGGCAATGGTTGTCTATACATAATTTTATGTAGAGCAGCGCCCAACATATGCGGTATCCATCTAAGTTCAAACAACAAAGACAATATATGTTTATATTGCTTACAACTACCTTTATTAGATTTACCTTTTGTTGTTGTTTTTTTCTTTTTTTTTGCAACAACACAGCAATCCTTAGATGATTCATGGAAACTTCTCTATATATCAATGAATTAGATGCCGTGCTCTTTAGATTAGGCAATCATGACCTCCTGTGCATGTCTATCCCTTGATGCTGTTTGTGCATCTGTCACTCATTTTACATTTAGCCACTTTTTTAGTCCATTCTATATATTTTCTCGCTTCTTTCCCCTGCTGCCTTTTCCTTTAAAATCGATCCAGTTGTCACAAGATGTTTCAGTTTCTTTTTTCTCATCACATGGCCAAAACAAAAGGACTGCCTGTAGTTCACATGTGGCGCTTATGAGCAATGCTGTACCAGCTCCTCGTAGCACAGTTTAGTTTAATTTCTTTGAAGTCCTTGAATGAGATTCATAGCATTCCCCATAGGAACCAAATTTCTGTTGCCTCCAATGAATTTTGTAGTTGTTTTTTAAATTGTCCAAACCTAACACTCATACATAAGGATGGGTTTAATAAAACACTCCAGTGCTCTTTTTCTCATGTAGATGAGATGTATTTATTTGTGAGTTCTGATTTCAGTCAATTACACCAAGAAAAACTTGCTTTATCAAAACCAGTTTCAACATTAGAAAAAAATCCTCAATACATAAAGTCATTTTTAAATTAATACAAAAGTATATTAATTCACACTTTTAAGAAAAAACACGTCATGGCTGTGGTGGTTAGGATTGTGGTGGTAGTAATAGCAGCAGTTGATGGAGCAGGAGAAGAAGAAGAATAGTAATAGGAACCATAACCGTTACAGTCAATCTCTAAAAACAGCATAATTTCAATATAGCCGACGGCTAATCGAAGTCTACTAATTCCAGCTCCAAAAATAGCATAATTTTATATGCCCGCCGGGGAATAGAATTCTACTTTATCCAGCTAAAAAATAGAATAATTTTAATGTGGCGGACGGGAAATCGAAGTCTACTAATTCCAGCTATAAAAATAGCATATTTTCATATGGCCGCCGGGGAATCGAACTCTAATTTTCTCAACTCTATAAATAGCATGATATCAATATGGCCGCCGGAGAATCGAATTCTACTTATTCCAGCTCTAAAAATAGAATAATTTCAATATGGCCGGCGGGAAATCAAAGTCTCCTAATTCCAGCTTTAAAAATAGCATTATTTCAATATGGCTGTCTGGGAATCGAAGTCTAATTTTCTCTGCTCTATAAATAGCATAATATCAATATGGCCGACGTGGCATTGAATTCTATTAATTCCAGCTCTAAAAATAGCATAATTTCAATATGGCCGCCGAGGAATCGGAATCTAATTTTCCCATCTCTATAAACAGCATTAATTTCAAAATGACCGCCGGGCAATCGAATTCTTGCGTTTCTGTCTCTATAAATACCATAATTCCAATATGTCCACCAGGTAATCGAATTATAATTTTACAATCTCTAAAAATAGCATAATTTCAATATGGCCGCCAGGGATTCAAACCCTACTTTTTCCATCTTTATAGAAAGCTTAATCTTTATATGGCCGCCGTGGAATCGAACTCTACTAATTCTAGCTCTAAATATGGCATAATTACTATATGGTAGCCGGGGAATCGAACTCGAATGTTTCCATCTGTTTAAATAGCCGCGGAATAGAATTCAACTTTTTTAATCTCTATTAATAGCATAATTTGCATATGGCCGCTAAGAAATCGAATTCTAATTTTTCCATCTCCATAAAGAGCTTTATATCAATATGGAGAACCTGGAATCGAATTTTAGTGTTTCGATCCCTATTTATAACATAATTTCAGTTTGGCCGCCGGGGAATCGAACTCTACTGTTTCGATCTCTATAAACAGCATAATTTTAATATTATCGCCGTGGAATCGAATTCTGCTATTTTAATCTCCATAAATAGCATTATTTCAATATGGACGCCCGCAAATGGAATTTGAGTGTTTCGATCCCCTATAAATAGCGTATTTTAAATATGGCCGCTGTGGAATCTAATTCTAGTGTTTATATCTCTATAAATAGCATATTTTCAATATGGCCGCCAGGGAATCGAATTTTAACTTTTCCTTCCCTATAAATAGCACCATTTCAACATGGCCGCCGGAAAATCGAATTCTACTGTTTCGATCTCTATAAATAGCATAAAAACAATATGAACGCCGGGGAATCTAATTCTAGTTCTAAATATATAATTCTAGAGTTTTTATCTCTAAAAGCAGAATAATAACAATATGGCCGCCGGGTACGCCAATTCTAGTTCTAAATATGTAAACGTAGAATTTCTATCTCCAAAAAAAAAAGTATAATAATTAATATGTCTGCTGGTGAATTTAATTTATTTTTTTTCTAATTTACAAATAGCATAATAATAATACGACCGCATGTGCAGTGAATTCTAGTTTTAATTATCTAATTCTAGAGTTTCTATCTCTAAAAATAATATAACTTCAATATGGCCGCTGAGGAATCGAGTTTAATTATTCTATCTTTTTAAAAAGCAAAATAACAATATGGCCGTCCAGGAATCCAATTTAAATTTTTTTCTATCTCTCAAAACAGCATAATAACAATATGGCCGACGGAGAACCAAATTCTAATTTGTCTATCCCTATAAACAGCATAATTTCAATATGGCCGCCGTGGATTCCAATTCTAATTTTTCTATCTCTATGAATAACATAATTTAAATATGGGCGTCGGGGATCCAATTCTTCTTCTAAATATCAAATACTAATTTTTCTATCTCTAAAAATAGTATAATAAAGATATGGCCGCCGGGGAATCTAATTTTAGTTTTTTGTCTCTATATTCAGCATAAAACAATATGGCCGCTATCCTATTTCTTTAAGAATAAATTTGAATGTAATCTTCAATCCTTCAGCTTTATTTCGATCTTTTTAACACACACACATCAAATTGTACGCTCTTTCTATAGCCATCTCTAGTATTCTAACTTTTCTAAACTACGAATTCATACTGGTTGTTCTTTATTTCTATGCTTTTCTACCACTTGCATAAAATAGACCCTTTTGATATTTCTTGTCTTTTCATTCTTATTGACCAGCGCTTTTTTACCATTAAAACCTAATATAATCATTCTCCATACTCCAAGTCACGGCTCTTTTTTCTAGTATTGTCTTTGTTCACTAAAATCAGTCATAGCATAGGATTTAATTTTTTTTGTAGTTTCAAAGCTTCAAAAACAAATCTCAGAATAGTCAACGACGGTCGTGCGTTATTTAATATGGTTTAGGACATAATAATACTTAAGAGACGAACTTTGTATGGTTTTTCTTTAATCAATTCTTTGTGACTTGTCGGAACTTTTACATTGCAACAGTTATCTCTATGTAAACAAAAAGCCACAAAAGATTTTCGAAGGTATTAAAAATTGTGGCAGAATGCATAAGGTGCGTTGGGATTGACCAAGAGTCTCGGGGTTCGAATTATGGGGCAGCCGATTTCCCTCTGATCTTTCTTGTTTTTCAATTGATATTGATCAGTTCTCTTTACCATTACACACTTATTCTCATCTTTTTCTATACTCAACGTAACCGCACTTTTTTCTAGCCATGCCTTACATGTGGTCTTTCTATTATATCTTTACACCTATTAACTACCTTAGATGCCTCTCTAACATCAATTGTTTTGTTATTTCATCTCTTTTTTATTATCTTTTATTTTATGGCAGTCGTGACGTCCTTTGGCTTTGACCAAGAGTCCCAGGGTTCGAATCTCTGGGCAATTAATTATTTTTTTTTATTTATTTATGAATCGAAAAAAGGTTATCTAGCTAGAAATCATAACGATTGTTTATATATATATATATATATATATATATATATATATATATATATATATATATTGGTTTGAGAAAGATGGCCACTAAAGCCGCTAGAAAGTCCGCGCCCGCTACCGGGGTTGTGAAGAAACCTCACCGTTACAGGCCCGGAGCCGTGGCACTAAGAGAAATTCGTCGTGACCAAGAAAGTACCGAGCTCCCCATCCTCAAGCTTCCTTTCTGGTGCGCGAGATCGCTCAGGATTTTAAGACGGACCTGCGGTTTCAGAGCTCTGCCCTAATGGCTTTGCAAGAGGCCAGTGAGGCTAACCTCGTGGGTCTGTTTGAGGACACCAACTTGTGCGCCTTCCATGCCAAGCGTCTCACCAGAATGCCCAAGGACATTGAGCTGGCCAGGCGTATCTTCGGAGAGCGAGCTTGAATTCAATTTTTCCTACTTCGCAACAACTACGGTCCTTCCAAGGACCTCATGTATTTCAACATTGGCAATTGTCTCTTGATCCTATTTGGGAGCTCATGGTGTCATTTTCTGAAACTACAGTCTGTCATAAAAGCTCTATATATTCCTAGTTGGCGCTTCAACACGCCCCTTTATTTAAGCGTGAAATCTTCCCTTAGATTGACGCTTGAAACGCTCCTCTCATTGACGCGTGAGAACGCCCCTTCGCTCGAAGTGAGAAAACGCTCCTCCGGTAGAAAACTTTCCTCTCAATGACGCGTAAGAACGCCCCTTCTGTACACGCTTGAAAAAGCCTTTTTGGTTGTCGCCTGAAAACGCCCCACCGACTGACGCGTCCAAACGTCCCTCCGAATGACGCGTGAAAACGCCCCTTAGATTCGCACGTGAAAACGCGCCGACGCGTGGGAAAAACCCCTTGAGTTGAAGCTTATAACACTTCATGAAAGATAACAGAAAACCAGCTCGCAGGTTCAATGTTAATCTGAAGCGGGTGTGTTGTCCTTAAAAGGACATTGCTGACTCGCAGCACACAGGGTCGGTAGCGCCAGAGCGTTTAGCTCTTGCCAGCGGTCTTCTGAGACTTTTTGGGCAAAAGAACTGCCTGAATGTTTGGCAGCACATCTGCTGGGTACTGGTGACGCTGGAGAGAAGCTTGTTCAACTCCTCGTCATTACGGATGGCCAGCTGAAGGTGACGGGGGATAATTCTTGTCTTCTTGTTGTCTCTGGCGGCGTTGCCAGCCAGCTCCAGAACCTCAGCAGCCGAGTATTCCAGCACAGCCGCGAGATATACTGGGGCGCCTGGGCTCAGTAAGAATGGACGAGACACAATGTGTACTGATCCGCCACTCTTACTCTATTGAAACGTTTAAAAACTTTAAAATTGAACACTTTATTGATATATTTCCCTTTTTTTGTTTTGTTTTGAGGATTTAATTTTTAAAATAAGGTTAAAAAAAGTTTTAAAAAGTTGGATGTTGATTTATGCCAGTTTCCCTTAACATGATTTTCTCTTTTTTGGGGATGAGTTTTTAATACATTCATTTTAATTGGTTTGTTTGTGACTGGGTGTATCACTTTACTCTTGAGTCTTCGTTAAGGTTATTTGGAATTTTTTTTTTATTTGTTATTTTTTTAAATTTGTTACCTTTTTCCCTTTTTCATATCTTTAGTTTTTGGTGGGTAAAGGGAAGGTTGGAGCTTTCTTTATTTTGTGGCCAGAACTTTCCGTCTTTCTTATCATCCCTGCTGCGCCTCCCTTTTCTTTTTTGGAGGTCTTTGAAGGTTTTCTTTTTTCTTCCTTACTTCCCCCCCCCTCCTTTTTTTTCCTTTTCTCTCTTTTTTCCACTCCACTTATTTGGATTTGTGGGAAAGTTTTTTTCTTTTTTCGTTCATTTCAGTTGTTTTCGTTCATCTTTTTTTTTTTTGGTTTTTAAAATTTCCTTCTTTTGGGACATGAGCACGTTTCTCAGCTTTGTCCACTTGTCGGGGTCCCTGGGATACGTTTCTCAATTTGTTGTCTTTGTCAGGGCCTGCGAGCTTCTCTCCCCGACCGAGTCTCTGCTGGTCCCGTCTGTACCTTGGCCTCGCGTCTGCCTGAGTTGTTGTCTTGGTAGCTCCTGTTTTCCTGTTTGTGTGGTTTTTTTTTGTTTTTTTTTTGTAGGGGGGGGGGGGGGTGAAAATCGTTGCTTGGTGGATCAGTTGTGATAAGTCCATATGTTAATGAATCTCGTTCTGCCGTAGATTGTAGTTTTTTTTTTTTTTTTTGTATATGACCCATTGCCAAATACAGGTAGCTTAGATCTATCATGATTTTACGCCCATATGGCATGCCTTTATCTTGAAAGTTATAAACATTTCTATATAACTCAAAGAAGCAAAGTTGTAGTATAGAACTTTGTTGAAGATATAATATACTTTTATATAAGTACTTCAGTATTGAAAGAGTTATTGCCCTTGATTGATTACGCAATATTTAAACGGAGTTATTGATATTTTACTCTAAAAATAATCATATTTTGGATACAGTTAAAGCAAAAAAAAAAACGTTGCAATAATCTTTTAATTTAGGATAAAAGCTTAAATAAGATTTTCATTCTTCATTCTAGCCAGAAATTGCCCTTGATACGTAAAATAACTCGAAAAAAAAAGATCTTTTTCAAGCGCTCATAGTCAACACATTCTTAATTGAACAAATATTTTTTTAAGGATTATATGTTGTAAGAGTATATTATGGAAAATATCAGACCCCGTACTAATTGGAAGTACTCCACAGACTCATAGATTTATTATTAAGTATTACATGTAATGTTTCTTTAGTCTAAATGTGCCTATCCATCAGGGTTATTGTTTGAGAATGTGTTCAAAATTATTTGTATCCTTCTAATTCTATTCATTATAGTGTAGCATTATAAGAAAACTACATAAACACAAAAAATATATGTAAAAAACAAAAAAAATGTAAAAAAAAAGGTCACGCCACTCTCTGCTAATAAGTTCAACTACTCAAGAATGAGAGTTGTGAATGAATTAAAAAAAATTAATGTAAGAGGTTCTATTTTCTTGTTCTTATCTTTGTTAAGTTTTAATTTTCATGAAAATTTGTCAGGTCAATAACGAACAAAGGAAAGAACTGATAAACAAACAATGAACTGCAATTCTTTAACATAACACTGATCAAGTCAAAGATTAAAAAAAAAAGAACTATGCAAAGAAAGTTTATTGAAATTATGTTGCATCATGAAAATCAAAATAAATTATTGGCATACTTTATTGTAGACAGTATTGCTCTTCTATCTAAAAACAAACATTTTGCACACATTAGTACTTTCCAAGCAGTGGACATATAACTCATATAATTCAAAGAAGAGGAGATGTATGTCATAAAGAAATAAAAAGCTAGAAATCATAATAATAATCTCTTCATCCCATTTGATATTTCCCTTTCATTTAAAAAAGTTGCAAAGAATGGGCCTTTTTGTAAACATATACATTTGCTAGGATTATAGCATGAAAATTTACAACTCATATTTAAAATATGATTTTATGAAGTACACATTTATTTAAATCAAATGAGATTGTACTATGCATACAACAAACTGGTCACTTAAGTATTTTTTCATACAATCCACCAAGAATAAAATTTCTTTCATGACATAAAGCATCAGATGCATTTCAACTGACCTTTCATCATTCTAATTTGCATTGAGAAATGTTCTTGATAAGTTGTGTTTAAATTGGGCTTTTCATTGACACCTAAACATGTAATATGTCCTGCATCCCAGATGAAATGAGAAGCCTTGTAGCAACTATTATTTGATGATAAGTCAATTTTAAAAACTTCAGATCATATGCTTTAAAAGTTAAAAGTGTTAACAGAACTGAAGAAGAATTTTTCTTCAGGTATCAGGGAACCATCTTAAATATGAATCATATACTATGCATTTCTGTAAACAATATCAACAAACATATTTTGTAGATTTAACTAAAGAAAAATCGACCAAATAAAATTAACATTTCAGCTCACAACTATAATCTAAATGATTTGTAATATTCAAGCTGAATATTTTCAGCTTCAGGCACACTTTAGTAGAGTCATTGACGTTTTAAATTTGTATCTCTTAGTCATACTACTTTTTATATTTTGCTCCTCCTCCTGCTCCTGCTTTAAGTTGCCCCAACAATTCTTTACCAGTAATTTCTGTTTCAAGCAATAGGCTGCCCATTTTCAGCATCTGTCTTTAGCCTGGCACGGTATTTTGCCTCAGCTTGGCTTTAGGATGCTTTCTTTGGACGAACAAGCTTCTTTTTCTTTGGCCATAAATTCATGAAAAACTGTTCACTGAAAAAGAAAAAAAAAACTATTGAAAGGTACCATTCTAAATGGCTTAAATTGTATTCTAAAGACTAATCTAAAATCATACAATAGCAATTCTAGAGACGAGAATCATGATTAGATTCTTTTTAGCCTCTTCACTAATAACACTTGAGTAGAAACTGAAACAACAACAAAAAAAAAAAAAAAAAAAAAAAAGGAGTCAAGTCTACATAATTTATCCTCCAAGTGATGTTTTTTTTTTATAAAAAAAGAAAGGGAAAATTGTGTGCATGAAGGGATTTTATAGTAATTAAATTGACCGTTTAATTTTCTGTGATGCTCTTACTATAGGTGGAGTAGAGCTGTTTTGATTGTGAAACTTCTAAAATGGATAACTATCATACATGGTGCTAACAAATACCAGTAATAAATGCTACACTTAATAAGAATAGATGGAAGTGAAAAAATCCTTGACCTCTTGATTACTTGTGTTAAAGACAAAAAATGTTGTTTGTCAAAAGGGTAAATGTAATAGTCTTCATAATATCTAGACAAAAAATAATGCTGAATGATTATTCAAGAGGAAAATTTGAATAAAATTCTTACCAGCACTGGTAACCACTTTAAATGGTTTGTATTATTGTCTGCTGCATGATTGATGTCATCTGCCATCTGGATAATAAAAAAATAATAAAAAAATGTTTAAATTCTCCTTCTACTTTGGTAAAAGTTGTCCTGAGTGATAAACTATTATTATTATTATATTGTCCAATTAAGAGGTAGCTTCATAGATTTCATCTTGTGAAACAATGTGAATGGTTTAATGTTAACAACAAACAGTATCCGGTGTGTGGATTTTTATTAAATTTTTAAAAAAGCATTTCATTCTATCCATAGAAATCAAAACTAGACTGTGAAATAGGTATTACAACTGGACCACTATTCCCAAACAGTATCCGGTGTGTGGATTTTTATTAAATTAAAAAAAAGCATTTCATTCTATCCATAGAAATCAAAACTAGACTGTGAAATAAGCATTACAACTGGACCACTACTCCCAAACAGTTCTCCAAAAACTTAAGGAAATATCTCCCAATACCGGTACTTAAAACATTACAAATCTCTCACTGTTTAATTTCAACAACTAATATAATAAACTTTAAGAAATAATATTTGAAAATAATAACTTAATTTCAAGAAATAGGAACTTGCACTACTTTCAGGAATGGTATCTATCTGACATGATGAAAACAGTGCTCTATAGATTAAATCCTTTGATAGTTTGCACCTAGATCTAGATCTAGATTGTTGAAAACCTTCTTTAAGTTATCAATATTTAAACATTAAAATTAAGTTGCTGTTTTGGCACACTTTATAAAAATGAAGCAGGAGCGAAAATATAATAATTTATTTACTATTCTTGGAATTGATTCACGTACACAAAAAGACAAGCACATTTTCCTGCCCCTTATATATTTTGCACAATCTTATCCTTGAATGAGTTAAAAACAAATTCTTTCCTGTCATAAACTAATACAATTTTGTCATATATGGATATTGCATTATGATCTAGATCTAGATAATTATAATTTTTATTTTGCTTAATTTAGCCAAATCAGTTTCAAAGAAAACAATTTTCTGTAGCAATCCTGGGAAGGTTTGTCAGCTTTCTCTTTAAACCTTTGACTACTGTAACATATGTAGATATAAAGGCCACATAATATCATTCATAGATCTTTTCAAAAGAAAAGAAAATGAAAAATGCAGGTTTCCTGCACTTCTCCAAAAACTAGATCTAGATTTAGATCTATCAAACCTATCCAATTCGACAAAGAAGTTATTCCTGTTCAATTTTGTAAAAGTTATCTCACAGGCGTAATAAATGCACAAACATGTTGGCTCTAAAACTAAATATAAGTTTTAAAAGATTAGGAGAACTGTTCTAGCTTTATTGTCTACACTTCTTAAAAAAAAAGTTACGACTTTTCTTTAAATCTGAACCTTTCATAACTTTTCCGAAAAATATGGTTTGACATGAAAACAATCTTGTCAAATCGTGTCAAGTGAGAGAAGATCCTAATATTTGTGAGAACAATAAGAAAAACCGAAAATTTATATTAATACTTTCCAAGTTACAAAGAATACGACTATGCAGAACTTGATGGATGCCTTATCTTGAGATGAATTATCTAGATCTACATTTTCCAAGTAACTTACACAAAAATGACGAGTGAGGCGCCATGACAGTATAGTCAATTCCTTGACTCTTTAATAAGTTATCCAAAAACAAGTTAATGTTATGAAAAGAGAAAAGAAGTCATAGCGAAATAAAAAAAAATATCGTTAAACAGAACTCACCTGTGAAGATAGATCTGAGAGACTTTGAATGCGATGTTATGCAGGGTAGATCTACCGGTCGGACTAACTCTCAAGAATCGTTCTTAGTTTGACGCGAAAAATGCGGAAGGTCATCGTGTCTCGCGAGATCTTTTTTCGAAATTAATATCCGACAAGGCGAACGGATGTTCAAACCAACTTTTCTCTTTTTAAAATAACTTTGAAATCTTAAAATTAGGAAATATCCAGAGAATTTATAACTTAAAAAATGAGGATGTTCATATTTTGTCCGCTTTGATTTTTTCGCATAACTTTCGTCACGGTCTTTGACACGAAGATGCACTTTGGTGATAATAAGACTAGACTCAATCCTCACCACTTATTTTTTAGGGCTTTAAGATTATTTTTCAACCCAACTGAATTCCTCGCCATGGTTTAAAAAAAAGAGACAGTTTCTTAGACATGTATAAGATTTTGGTAGATTAAAAAACCTAGGTGTATTTGAAGGGAAAATCTTATGTTAAGTTAGGAATTTTAAAACACCCGTAAGACATAATCAACGATTTTTTTTCTGTAAAAAAGCATTGAAACCCATGGCTACACTCCTTCCAATGTCTCAGGAGAGAAAAGTAACCTTTGAAGCCTTCTTAAAATGATTTTGGAGTGCAGTTTCCTGTAAGGTTTATTTCATGATAGATTTTCACGGTCGATTTTAGTATCGATTTCATAGTTTGGAAGTCTGTAAAATAAAAACCAATAAATCAATGAAAATAAAGTTTTGCATGTCTGTTGGTTATTTACATTTTAATAAATGTGCCAAATTATAGATAGAACTGTAGTTTAGACATAACGTTATGGCTCAAGTACTGCAGTGACTTATACAGATATGCCTTATTTGGCAATGGGTTATTTGTAACTTTCCAGCGTCTCTATCTTTTTCTCGAGCTCTATTAACAATTGCGGCGTCATTTTAACTCTCCCGCTGTTTCTATATTGTTAGATTTGGGACGTTTTCTGCTTCTATTTTCCCTATTTTCATCGTTTTGGATTTATTTATGTTGATCTTTGCTCCGTTCTGTTTCCCATATTGTTGAAACAAACATCAGCGTAGTTCTGTAGAAAAAAAACACTGCATCGTCGGCGTAGGCTTTAAGTCCTCTTTATGGCCTGGAATCGGGATTCTTTTAATTGTTTTATTTTGTTGGATTTCTTCTAAAAAAAGTTCTAGTGTTATAACATATAATAGGGAGGATAGGCTACATCCCTGCCGAACTGATCTTTATATGGTGAATTCCTTACTTAGTTCTTGGTTTGTTATTATATGGCTCGTGGCCTTGCTGTACAAGATCTTAATCCACTCTCTTGTGTGCTGCCCTACGTTGATCTCTTCAAGGATCGTATGGAGGAACTGATGGTTTGTCCTATTGAAAACCTTTTCTTGGTCTAAACTAAAAATTAGTCCTTTAATTTGTTTTTCCTTGCTATGGCTAATTATTTCTCTGGTATTATGCAAATGGTTGTGTATTTTCCCTCCTGGAGTTGCGCATTGCTGGTTCTCGTGAATTAGAAGCTCCATCACGGTTTTCAATTTCGCGGTGAGGACTTTACTTAAAATTTTATGATCTGTATTTAGAAGAGACATGGGTCTATAATTTTTTACGTTTTCTTGTCCGGGCATTTCTTGGGAATTAGTCTGATAAAGGAATGGGTCGTTCCTGTTGAGAGGGTGCCGTTACTGAATCTGACGTCGCATACTTTTTTAAGGATGGAGACCAAGTCTTTTTTGAAGTGCTTGTAAAACTCTGCTGTTAGCCCGTCAGGGCTCGGGGCTTTATTTCTGTTTAGGTCCGATATTCCTCGTTCTATGTCGTCCTTAGTAATTTCTTCTTCTGTTTCTTTCTTCCGCTCGTCTGTTAGTCTCCTGCACATTGGGTGAAGTTTGTTTCTATTTCCATTGGTATATTTTCCTTTTTGTATAAGTTTTTATAGAAGTTGTAGAACACCTCCCTAATTTCGTCTTTTTTTTTGGTGGATGTCCCATTTTCTTTGCTTATTTCGCTTTTTAGTCTCGTTATTTGTATATTTGTTCTTTCGTTAAAAATTCCTTCGTTAGCATTCCTTCCTTCTCTTGCTCTGGCCCTTATCGCTGCTCCTTGATATTTGTTTACTTCTTATTCTTTCAGCCCTGGTTCTATAGCCTCCCTTTTTGCTGTGTCTGTGGCCATGCTTTTGGCTCCACTGCGGATCTCTTTTTTCTTTTTTCTTCTCCTCCCTTCTTTCTGACCTGTGTCTATTGTTAGTTCTTTAATCCTGTCCTTGAGTTGTTCCGATTCCCTGCGAGTTCCTTTAGGTCTTTTTGGGCCTTTTATTTCCTTTATTATATCTTTTATCTTCCTTGGCAGTTCTTGGTTAGCCAAAAGGCTGTTGTTAAATTTCCAATGGCTCGATTTCTTTTTTCTCTTGTGGTCCACATCTTCTAGTTTGAGTATAACTGCCAGGTGGTCGGAATAGTCTTTTGTGTCAATATGTTTAATTTGGTACTGTGTGAATCTTTCAGGTATGTACAATTTATCTAGTATCCTGTTCTTAATTTTTTTTATTATTGGGTTTGAAAGTGTTATTAACGTTACTGTCATCTGAACTGTTTCTTGCTAATTTTAGTTTAAAAGCTTCAGCTGTCTTGTTTAGTTCTTTCGTGTCCTTGTCTCTGTCGTCTTCCTCTGCATAAAAGCCGCCATCCCATATTACTTCGTCTTGTTTTGTGTTGACTCTTTGTATGTTTGTATATGTTTCTTGAAAGTATGTTCCTTGTGTCTTGTAACGTTTTCGTGGTGCGTATGTGTTTACTATTAGGTGTCTCTGTTCTCTGCCATCAGTCACTGTGGTTAGGCACGTCCTGCCTTGGTTGTCGGTTTCATTGTTCCCTATTTTATATTTATCGCTAGTTATTAGTGTTGCTACTCCACCGCTATGTGTGCCTCTATAGGTGAATCTTCCCTTTTTTAGTCCTAAGTTGAATAGGAGGCTCTTGCTCTCGCGGTCATCTGAAAGGTAGGCTTCTTGTAGTAAAAATATGTCCGGTTTATGTTCTCTTATCAGGTTTATTAGCTGCCCCTCTTTGTTTTTACCCCCCTTATATTTAGAGATAAGATAGTGGCCATATTGGTTAGTGATCTATTCTTTTTAAAGTGTTTAGCCGTATTTCTCTTTCGAATGTTTCTTCCTCCTGTTCCACGGAGTTTTTGTTCTTGTCTGGAGTTGTAGGTTTGATCTGTTGTATTATTTTTCCTGTCTGTCCTGTTTAGTAACCGTTGTCTGAATCTATTTCTATTTCGATTTCTTCATCTTCCTCCTCTTCTTCTTCTTTTCCCTTCTTGCTTCTAGTCTGGTTACTTTTGGTTACTTTTACTTACTTTTGGCCGGCGTTTCGTTCTCCCTTTTTGTTCTTTTCACTTCTGCGTTGTTGTGTTGGTCAGGTGTTTCACTTGTCCTTCTCTGCCTTCTTGAGCCTTCTTCTCTGTTTACACTTTCTGCTCTTTTCTTCTTTTCTGTTTCTGACCTTTCTCTCTGTCTCTCCTTTCCCCTGCTTATGTTTTCGTCTCTCAGGTGGCCAGTGTTCTTTTCTCCCCACCTTTGTCTTTGTTCTTTCCTTTGAATGGTCCTCCCTGTTTCCCCCTGGACTTTCTTCTTTCCCTGTTTTCAAGAAGAGGAGGCGCAAATGGGAGGAAAGTTATTCAACATTTACAGTCTTGAAACAGGTCCACCCCGACACTGGTATTTCCTCAAAGGCCATGTCTATCATGAACTCCTTCGTGAACGACATCTTTGGACGCATCTCTGCCGAGGCCAGCCATCTCGCTCATTACAATAAGGGTAACACCATCACCTCCAGGGAGATTCAGACAGCCGTCCGTCCCCTCCTGTCTGGTGAGCTGGCTAAGCACGCCGTAAGCGAGGGCACCAAGGCCGTCAACAAGTACACCACAAGCAAATAAAAGCTTTGTGGGTGATGCCCAGCTAGTTTGGCTCTTTTCAGGGTCTTCAACATCTTTAAAAGTTAGCAACTGTTCCCGGTGGGAGCGTGAATCTGTAAGTGTGCGAGAAGGCGTCCATTTCACACATGCTGGGCGCTTTAATTCCTTTTTTTCCCCTCGTCTTCTTCTCTTTCTGTGGTTTAGAACGGGTGGACAGTCGCAAAAGTTAGTATTTCAAAGTTGAACTTTTCTTTCTTTTTCGAGTTGTGTTCGTTACCGTTTATCGATAATCCGTGCTTTGGAATCTTTGGGAGGGGGGGGGGAGGGGTGGTGGTAACCGTGCATTGGTTTTGACGATAAAATTTCGTTCGATATATTTATATTGGCCACTCCCGGAAGGACTGCTATGCTGGGCCGAACCGTGATAAGAGCGGAGAAAGCCCTTTGTTCTCACCGATGTTCAAAAATCAGTTTAATATTGTACAGCTTCAATGAAACGCGTATCAGATACTAAGCTGATAGGAACAGATACCAAGACGGTGTGATTGAGTGAAAATGTTCTTTGATAAATGAAGAAAATAGAAAGGAAATTCTTGAACGCATCTTGCATAAGGCAGATGTTAAATTGAAGTCTGCATGTTGAGTGTGTTCCTGTACATACTACCTGTTTGAGAGAATTTTTCCTAAAGTGTTTTGTGCTACAAGTATTATTTGAAATGAGAAATTCCTGACATCTCAACTTACAACATATATTATTTGGTACCATCACTGTTGTCTACCGCCATATCACGTTGAAAATACCGGTTCTCGGTATATATATATATATATATATATATATATATATATATATATATATATATATATATATCCTTCTGTGTGTTTTTCCTGTGTCAAGGATTTTTATTTCTTAAAGAATAAATCTGAATGTAATCTTCTATCCTTCAGCTTTATTTCGTTGCCCTCATACACACATCAAATTGTACGTTCTGTCCACAGCTATCTCTGGTATTCTAGCTTTTCCAAACTGTCAGTTTTCATGCTGGTTAGTCCTTATTTCTATGCTTATCTCTCCTCCCCTGCACAAAATGCCCCCTTTTTTTATCTTTCTTGTCTTTAATTAATATTGCCCAGCGTTTCTTTACCATTACACACTTATTCTCATCATTGTCCATACCCCACGTCACCGCCCTTTTTTCTAGCCAGTTTTCCCAATAAAGCCTTACATGTGGTCCCTCTTATTTATAACTTTATAGCGGCCGATGTATGTTGCACATTCAATGATGATGTCTCTATTCTTTGTATTTTTTTCCCGTTAGAGGATTAAAAACAAACAACAAAAAAACAAGGAGTATCAATCCATGATATGAGCGTACATGAATGAAAAAAAAAATTCAGTTGACTTTCTTTTCCGGCATTCATCCCCAATGGCTGAACCTCGCATACATAATACGAGTAACATTGGCCGGACAGGCTATTGTCTTTGTATAGCAAACTCAGTCATAGCATAGAATTAAGTTTTTTTTTTGTAGTTTCAATGCTTCGAAAAATATCTAAGAATAGTCAACAACGTTCTTGCGTTATTTAATACGGTTTAGGACATTAACATACTTAACAGACGAATTTTGTATAGTGTTTCTTTAATCGATTCTTTTACACAAGTTGTCGAAAATTTTACATCGCAAAAGTTGTCTCCATATAAAAGAAAAGCCACAAAACATTTTGAAAACTATTGAAAACTTTTTAGGCGCCAGCCAGTGTTCGTATGGCAGCATCCGTAAAGTCCATTGGCATGTGCCAAGAGTCTCGGGGTTGGAACCTAGAGGCGGTCGATTTTTTTAAATTTCCTTGTAAATTGAAAATGGGTTATCTAGCGAGAAGTAATAGAAAGAATGTTTTATTCATATATTTTTCTTTTCTGAAATTATCTTATTTATCTGAAATTAACCGATATTTCTTTCTTTTTTTACTTTAGTAACCATCAAGGAGTGCCATGCCGGTTTTTTGTGGTTATATACCTGCTTATTTCTCTCTCCTCACTTTTCCTAATAACTTTTATCTTTTTAGCCCGTCTCACATCTTTTAGATCTATCTATATCTCGATCTCTTTCGAGTCATCGGTCTAATTGAAAGAATTGTACCAGCTTATGTCCGTGCATAATGAGTTTAAGTCCAAAAATTGGGATTATCTCAATAATTCCTTCTCTCTCTATCTCTCTCTCTCACACACATACATTCTCTCTGTCTCTCTCTATGTATATATATATATATATATATAATATATATACTAATATATAAGTATAGTTACTAATTCGTTTACGCCAGTCTTCTTTAACATCTTAATGGAATAAAAAAAAATCAGCGGTCTATCAAGAATTCTTTTTAAAATTCGTATTTAAAAGTGAAATAACAAATTTTGATGTGTACCTTTGAAACATTGTGGAAAAAAAAAATGCAACTAAGACACACAGTTGGTATTAATGTTAAGGCATACTTTAAGTATTGCTCAGGGAACTTCAAAGTCAACATTCGCTCTTTGCTTATATCAGTTTCTTTTTCTAATTCCTAGTTTTTTCTTTCATCAAGTATACTTATGGGCCAAAATCAGTTGTATTTTATAACTGTTTCTTTGCCAATATTCATTTACTGCTCTTTGAGAATGCATCTTCGCCCTTCTCTCTGTTTCTGCCTCTCTGTATCTCTCTCTCTGATGAAATGACACGCACAACTTTATAACTAATGAGGGACAAACAAAGAAACCCCACAACTATTGAGTTAACGTCTTTACGTTTCGGCTGTAACGAGGCTTAGTGACAGAAGAAGGTAACTTTACATGGTTTACAAAACAAAGAGAGAGCTAGCTCAGACGGGACAAGTGATTGGTTGGGGCAGGGGCAGTGAGCAGAATGCGTCATGGTTCAGAGCAATGACTAGGGATGGTAATGGCATAGTGGGTGAGCTTTTTGATATGATGCTTAGATAAGGCTGGTGCGCGTGTTTGGTATTAGACGTTAAAGCTAATTTGTATTTACGTAGGAATATGAAATTTTTTCTCTTCTCATAGTTCTGATGGGGAAGCGGGGTGATTAAAGGTGGGAGGGCGAGACGTAAAGGGATCGATAACTCGGTACTTATACAGAAGGATAACAGTGATTGTGAAATTTATCTGTCTTGGTTCTTGTTTTGTTCCGTCATTACAAAATTGTGTGCCTGTTCCCTTTTAGCCTCTGCATTATAAAACTTACAGACACACGTCCTTTCTAATCCTTTCTAATTACCAAGTTATCCTCTAACTGTGCTGGTTTTTGCCCTTCTATTATTTTAAGACATTAATGGTAAACTTGACTTTGAACTTTTCAAATAATGAAATAAATAGAATGGCAGGCTTTGGTTTATAGGAAAGACAAGGCCGTCTACCAGTAAAATTATATCAGTTGTGAATAAGGGTTTGTCCTTCTTGCTACATGAGCTTGCGTGAACTTCCAGTCTGAATCTATATCTCCGCGTAATCTGTCTCTCTCTTTGTTTTTATCACTATCCCACACACACACTCTCTGTCTCTCTGTTTATCTCTTTATCCCACACACATATTTTTCCCTCTATTTGTCAATCTATCCCACACACACATACACACACCCTCTCTCTCAGTTTGTCTCTCTATCCTATTCACACACCCTCTCTCTGTTCTCTGTTTGTCTCTCTATCCCACACACACACCCTCTCTCTCTGTTTGTCTCTCTATCCCACACACACCGTCGCTCACCCACTTCATTTCTATCTCTCTTCACCTTTCTCTCTTAATCATTTTTTTTTCCGCTGAAAGATCTCGGTTTTTTTTCCCGGGGAGGGGGGGGGGGGTGGGGCTCTAAATTTCTCCTCGTATTAGATTGCAGGGGAACTAAAACAATTAATGGTTTATTTTTTCCAAAACGTTTCAAGCTTAAGATTTTTTAAATGTAGATGCAATTTTTTTAAATTTTTTAAGTTTTAAAACGATCTTTAATATATTAGGCCTTTACAGATGCAGTTAATTTCCAATACTGAATATTAAGCATAATCATAAATCTAGAAAGCAAATTTCTTTCTAATTTCTTCTATATTTCCAAAACTTTCTTATGTTTGATATTTCTTTGTCTTCTCTAGAATTTTCTTTTTGAATGTATATCTTCTAACGTCAGGTTTGGTATTTTTATTTATTTTATTTATCTTTTTTTTTGATAAACAGTTGGCTGTTTTTTTTGTCGGAGCATACTTTGCTCAAACTCTAAATTTGTTTGTCTTTTTGTTTATGTATCCAACCCCCTGTCTCTGCCTCGGTCTCTATTCCCCCCCCCTCTCTCTCTCTCTCTCCCTCCCCCTCTCTCTCCCTCTCTCTCTCTCTTTCTTTTTCTCTTTCTCTCACACTTTCTCTCTCGCTTTCTCTTTCTCGCTGTCTCTCTTTGCCTAAAATTCCTTGTTCCAATTTCTAAGGAGGAAAAAAAGTAAACTATTCAACAATAGTTTCACATAAACCTATTGCCGTATTTAAAACAAAAATCAACTAAAATATAATTATTCAATGGGTTTGCTCTGAATAACCGCTTTTAAACAGAGTTCGGCTGGTTCGAGAGTGAGGCAAGGCGACTCGACTAATGGCTGTCTGCAGTGAGTAGAGCGAACAGTTAACCTATACTACATCGCATGATCTCATTAGTTTTAGTCACGTCATTTATTATAATAATGTATCTAGAATAGTCAAACATAGTTAAAATACTTTAAATCTTGTCTTTTTAAAAAGACCTCGAGAGACTTTGACACGTGAATAGTTTCCAGTTTTTAATACTCCTATATTTCTCCGTAAACTTGATCTGAAATGAAAAAATACTCCAATGATCTTTTGCATGGTTGAGTTGCTAAAAACAAAATTGATTGAGTGATTTGTAGATTCGGCAGGTATATATATATATATATATATATATATATATATATATATATAGATAGATAGATAGATAGATAGATGCATGTATTTTTGTTTTTTTTGTTTTTACAAACCTTAGAAAAGAGTCTTGTAATTGCAGAAAAAAATAGGCTGTAGTATATTACATCTTTTATTTTAATAATAAAAAGTGACCCGTACATAGGTTACTGCTGCTTAACACATTGTAAACGTAGACTAAAATTTATTCTTTTTTGTACATTAGCTGAAAGCTTTCTTTAACTTTCAAAATAAAAGTAATATTAATATTCTACCAAGGGTTCAAAAAGATTGTCAAAAGTCAATGGATTTGACAATGATGTTTCTTTTAAATAACCTCTATTTTTCATTTTTTCCATTTTTGTATTGATGGTTGTCACAAAGAATCATAGATTTAGTCCCTTGTTGAGGTAAAAATAAGTGTGACAACATTCTTAAACGAGACAATCATCAAAACTTGGACATGGAACACAAGCTTTTTATTACAATTTTTAAGAATTGTGCTAAAGAATTGTTAGTCCATCTTGGATATAAAAAAAATGTACAAATATTATTCATGAGTGCTCAGCAGTTCTGAAAAATGAACGTCAAAAGTTAAAGATCTTGACAGAGCTAAAAAGGAAGTAACTTCGATCACAAATGTGAATTTAAACATTGGAGACGAAAATTAGTCTTGGTTTACCTCCAAATGTTTTATAGCTAGGATTCAAAATATTTAATAAGAGGAAACAGAATATCAGTTAGATTTTAACAGAGTATCTTTAAATGTGGTTTGACGAAGACCACCTTTGGTCATGCCACACCGCATATCAAATGGGAAGAAATCTGCATGGCAGTCACATTCAACAGAAATGTAGAAACTGGCAATAAAATGGAATTGAGATTAGTCCTGAGAACTTTCTTGAATATATGTTGTACATCGTTAAACACCTCACTGAAATTTGAGGATTTGTACACATGTTTTATCATACTCTGTCAGCTTAAAAAATGTATTGATGCAATTTAAGCTCCTCAATTATCAGCAAGTTGTTCCGTTGACTAAGGTGCAACATCTACATTACTACTGAAGGTGTTGACTGTCATTATTCTGTCTCCACAAGATACTCAATTTACCTTAATGCTGTGGAGTTAGCGTAGATGGAAATTCTCTTTGACTGAGGGAAACTATTTGTCAGTTTATTAGGGCCCCAGGCATTTTATTGATTTGAAATTAAAGTTTGTAACCTTGTTACACGTGAGAGCTTAGAAAAAAAGCCTAATTGTCAGGAGTATGACATAAAAAGGAATATAAAACTCTTAGATTACAACAATTAACAATTCAAAACACTGTAGCCCGCCCAAACCTGTAATCGAGCTTCAAAACAAAGGAAACTATAGCTATGAAGAACAATATAAATCGAAATTAGCCTGTAAAGAAGAGAAAACGTCCGTGTTTCATATATATATATATATATATATATATATATATATATAAAGACAATAAAATGAAGCTTGCAGATAGTATTAAAATGAACTATATATATATATATACATATATATATATATATATAGATATATATATATATATATAGTTCATTTTAATACTATCTGCAAGCTTCATTTTATTGTATTTTCATTTGATCGTTCACTAAGTAAAAAAAATAGTGAAAAAAAAGTTGTCATTAAAAAAAATTGTAAAAATAGCTTTGATAGAAGCTTTTATATCAGTCATTTAAAAAGTTGGAAAAATGACCTGATTACTGGGCTAATTAACATGATTAAATTACCGCTAGCGGACAATCGGCTTCACAGAACTTGAAAAAAATGTTACTGTCAATAAGACAAATATTTTTCTAAACATTCACGCAAAAATCATATCTTCAGCACAAAAATTGTGTCTGTGAGCTTGGTTCAAATATAATTCCCTTTAATTATTACTACAGCGCATGTTATCTATCGAGTTGAAATATCCAAACAAGGAACAATGGCGAATAATAAAACACATTTTATCATTGGTGTTTTTGAATTTTCTCTTGTGGCTGACCAGAGGGTTTGGTAGGTGTTGATGAAGCTATGGGGGTAGTTGGAATGGTGAGCGTTTGTTGCTCGTTAGAAGTCATGTCTATGACTGTTGCGCTGTTTTGTGGTAAGTTTCTAGATCTATATTCTATGTTTGTACCTCTGTCGATCGTTACTTCCACGGTCTGTGTGTCTGCTAGTGGTGCATCTAAAATTCGTTTTCTTAATTGTCTCTAATGGGAGAAATGTCTGTGTGGTCTCTATTTTCATGCTGATATAACTGGTGGAAATCTTCTCTATCTATCACTATGCTATCACTGGGTCTGCTGGTACCTAGTAGTTCTACGCTAATTTCGTTATCTGTATGCTGTCATCGTTTCAGTTGTGTCTGCAAGTGTAAGTAGTGTAGTGTTGCGGTATCAATCTGTAAAAATTAAAAAGTGGCTAGTGGTATGAATGTCTGGGTGGGTTTTAATTTCAGTGAGTTCTCTCTCGGTGAGTCTCTCTAAGTTTGAGAGCTCGTGCCTGCTTTGTAAACTCCCAGAGAGACGATATCACAAAGATGGGTTAATAAGGATTTTTGTTTGTCGAAGTCACACCATAAATCTCAAGTTGTCTGTGTCATAAATATAGATCTAGTCCTAGACACTTTTATAGTTGCCTCTTCTTTTTCCACGCTGATATGTTTGCCTTACATTATATGGCAAAATATCGCAATTAAAATCGTTGTTTCGGACCGATTCCAAACACCATACGAATGTCATCACTAAGTTCCACGCCAGAGAACGACTTTTTAATTTAATATTGTTTTTTCCCTTCCTATTTAAAGTCAGTTGGCCACATGTTCGGCACATTTCAATCGCATAATTATATTGATAATGACGATCTTGAGTAAATTCCATAATGGTGTAAAAAAATTATTTAAAAATTCTCTATTGTTGCTGAGGATAAGAAACCTGTTAAATCAGAAAGAGAAATGACATTTAAAAATAGTTGAAGAAGAAAAAATGATTTCTATGGGGCCGATTGCCAGTAATTGTCTTATTAAGTGATCACAATAGAAGTATATTGGTAGAGCCGATCTTGAGTATGTTCCATAATGGTGTAAAAAATTATTTAAAAATTCTCTATTGTTGCTGAGGATAACAAACCTGTTAAATCAGAAAGAGAAATAATATTAGAAAACCGTTTAAGAAGAAAAAATGATTTCTATGGAGCCGTTTGCCAGTAATTGTCTTATTAAGTGAACACAATAGAAGTATAATGGTACAGTCGATCTTGAGTATGTTCCATAATGGTGTAAAAAATTATTTAAAAATTCTGTATTGTTGCTGAGGATAACAAACCTGTTAAATCAGAAAGAGAAATAATATTAGAAAACCGTTGAAGAAGAAAAAATGATTTCTATGGAGCTGTTTGTCTGTAATTATCTAATTAAGTTGATACAATAGAAGTAAATTTGTAAAACTTAATTAACAAACTAAGTGCGCAAAACGAAGCTCTAAAATAAAACCTTTTAAAGATAAAAACACGGGAATTTCACAAAAGTCACAAGACTGAGTTTATAAATCGAAAGTCAAGAGGAAACCAGTCTAGCTCGTTAACAAATTTGACCATAGCTTGTTAAACAAAGACAAACTTTATTACGCATCAAAGTGCAGTGCGCAAAATATCGGGCGCACAGGTTTACCCTGCCTAGCATCGTCAGCAGAGCGTATCTGACAATGATTGATTCACTGAAGACGGTCCTTGGTAAGGAGATATGCAGGCAAGCAGGCCTAAACTAAAGTATCGCTGAGAGCCGATTTTGAGACGCCGTGTATGGAATGGAATGAAGCGCGACATTCGCAGGTGGTGCAAGGAATGCCCCGATTGCCAAGCCTCTAAGGTCCACCGTCATACACGTTCCCCACTCGTTGAGCGCCAGCCCCCTTCTGATAGGTTTCGCAGTCTTCATGTGGATCTGGTGGGTCCCCTACCACAAAGTCATGGAATGACCTACCTTTTTGCCATCATCGACCGTTTCACGAGATGGCCCGAGGCTATTCCTCTTCCAGACGCCCATGCTTCTACATGCGTTTCGGCTCTTCTCCACCACTGGGTTGCAAGATTTGGTGTACCAGAAGACATCGTTTCCGACCGTGGCAGACTCCAACCTCTGGAGTGAGCTAAACAAACTGTTGGGCATAGACACCAATACAACCACCGCTTATCATCCACAGGCCAATGGGATGGTCGAACGCCGCCACCGACAACTCAAAGCAGCCCTCAAAGCCCGTACTGCTGGCCCAGATTGGTTCGATCAGCTTACGATGGTTCTATTAGACATCCGCTCATCTTGGAGAGTTGATCCTGATTGCTCACCCGCTGAACTTGTGTAGGGCACAATTCTACGTATACCGGGCGAGTTTCTTCAACCATGTGACACTAGAACAACCACACCTGACATAACGTTTTTGAGAAATCTTCAACAAACCATGCACTCCATCCAACCACCTGCCCCAAAATTCCACGGAAATCAAACATCTTATGTGCCCTCTACTTTGGCTACGGCAAATGTAAGGTTTATGTAAGGAAAGGCTCGCACAAACACCCCCTCCAACGCCCCTATGACGGCCCAATTCGCGTCGTCAGCTAAAGTGACAAATACTTCACCCTGGGAATCAAAGGGCGACCAGAGACTGTATCTATTGATCGCCTTAAGACAGCTTACGTGACCCCCTTGACCATCGAGGAGAACAAGGAAGTGCTCATCTCCCCTAAATCAATTTTGACAGACAATCCTAAACCCACCCCCGTTACACCACCTGCAGTTTTCCCACCAAAAGATGGACCCATAAAGTCTACTCGCGCTGGCAGAATTTCACGTGTCCCCTCAAGGTTGTGCTGACGGCATGCTGGATCGCTCCGACACATGAACTGTAATCCGCTGGGAGGGGGGGTATATAGTGACAGTAGCCACTTCTCTTGACTGACTCTTCAGACAGTAGAATAGTCTAGGCCTACTTCCGTTTTTGACAATAGTACAGCTCTCGCTCAGAGACTACGACGAACTCACGACGCAAGACATCAACTTGATCTATAACTTCTGCTTCTTTCAAGCCTTGTTAATTTTGTTACAAATTCAAAGTTACATGTACGAGAGAACATAGTTCTTCTTACTTTTGTTTGTTACTAAAACATATATATATATATATATATATATATATATATATATATATATATATATATATATATATATATATATATATATATATATATATACATATAAAAAGGAACCCCCCCTCAATATCCAGGCCTCACAAGACATCCTTTAGTAGAAAGAGGATGTCTTGTAGAAGGCAACTTTGATTTCTTTCTCCACCTAAACCACTCAACGTACAGTGATGGTGTTTATTGATTTATGATCTTGCAGTGTCTGAGGCGGTGAAAAAAAATGTTTAAAAGTTTTGAACTTAGGGTAGAAAATACCTTTGAAAATTCAATATATTTTTATTGTAATTAATTCCTCAATTTTTTAAAGTAATGAGAAAAGGACTCTGTAAATCCAAAGACTTGCAATAAAGTTATTCCTCTGAAAAACACAAGTTCTATTGATTAGTTTAATTGTATGAAAAAAAAAAAACATTTAAAACCCAGAAGCTTTTGAATAAAAAATGATCGACCTGAAAACTAAACATTATCTGCATTCAAGTATTATTTTGTTATCAGAATTTTGAAATTAATGAAATATCTAAAAAAAAAAAGCTGTCAAGATCTAGGACTGAACTTCAGCGGAGAGATGAACTGAATGGAGATTGTGTTTATCATAAGCATCTTACTTTCGTTTAACTTTTTACCGGAGGCCATAATATTTACAAAAAAGCTGAGGACAAGTTCCTACTTTCAGCATTAAGATCAACTAAGTAATGAAGATGATGTGAAATATAAGCATCCATCTTTGGTTTGTTTTGTTTTTTTTTGTACTGGAGATTGTTATTTTCTTGGGGACCAATTTTTCTCCAGATTTGGTCCTAACAAAATTGCACTTTATCTGTTGTTTGTCACATTAGCTCCACGTACAGTCTCAGTGGAGAGACAAACTGAAACGAGGGCTGCTTAAACAATTCCACCCAGATTTTGTTTACTATTTTTTAGATCTTTATTTTATTTAAAAATGATCCAAACTGCACTGCATCTGTTGTGTGTCAGATTATCACCACATATGGTCTCAATGGTGAGATAAACTGAAACGAGGACTGCGTAAACAATAACATCCAGATTTTGTTAATTTTGTTAATTTCTTGACATCAGTTATTTATTTAAAGTCGGTCTTCATAACAACATGAGAAGAATTCCAATGTTCAAGGTTTATCACCTTTCAAGACTGTACCTTGAGAGTCTCTGGAGAAGATGAGTCTGTTACTTTTTTAAACAAAAAAAATGTTGTGCGTTTATTGTGTGTTATTGTTGTAATTTTTTATGCTGTGGTTGGTTCTGAGGGATTTATAATTGTTAAGTTAGTTTGGAACACCTTAGACTGTATCTGCTGGGTTCTGGAGGAGATAAATCTACTATGCGGTTCACTTTTCTTCAATATGGTAGTTTGGATCACATTACAATGTATCTGCTGCGTTTTGGATCAGCACTGCATGTAGTCTCTGTGAAGAGATAAACTGTTGAACGCTCTATTTGAGGTGAGAATCTGGTCAGAATTACAAAATCCCACAAGATCCTGTTTGTTGAGCTCTGTAACTCCAGGTCTGGTCATTCCTCTCTTTAGTTTTACTTGGCAAGCACCAACAGCACCGCCGCTCAATCTCTTCCGCCTGTTTATATCAAGACGTTGTGTCTGGCCAGTATAACATGTTTTGATATGAATTACTGGCACATCCTCTGTGACAACTACTTGTCTGACTTTGTTCCAAAAATATCAACGAAGGTGAAGTTTCTTGCACATGGCACCATCCCCTCGAAGTCTATGGAGGCACTGCAGGTCATCTCGTTGACTATAATATAGATTTGTTTTGATACTGTTGCCGTTGTAAAAGCCGTATGCCATTGGTGAGGAGAATAAAATAATGTCAATGTTTCTAGCTTTCCCCAAAATTGTTACATGTACCGAGTCATTCTCTGTCTCCGTGTGTCCTTACTTCAGAAAGGTGTGTGTTATGGTATTAAGTTGGAAACACGTCTGGGCAAAGTTGAGGGCGAAAGCATCGAATAGATTCCTGTTTTGTGAGGCACAATTATCAGAGAGTAAACTGATATCTTTTACTCCCTCCTGGCTCTATGCCTTGATGTACTTAAAGTGAAAAGTAGCTACTTTGTTTGATGCAAGCCAACCTTTACTCTCAGGCCACACAAAGCAAAAAGTGCCACGTTTCTGAAGTTGTAAGTTGTAAACACCTAGCGTCTTTTGTAAAAGACGCTAGGTTAGTACACAGAAGGATCTGTGGCTACATGCATCCTCTTTTGCATTGTCCTTAATCTGCATTGCTCTATGTGGGCTTTCGTACACCAGGATCTTTTCAGCAGTCGCTGAATCTTGTCAAGATGACATTAACCATTTTTTGGGGTCTGTGAAAACCAAGATTGAAATGATAGTCAAAATCTTTCGGCACTCCGTACGAAAAGAAGTACGACACATATAGTTATTATGTTTCACAGCCCGGCACAGGAGAAAGCAGGTGTGCAATAAATCGGCACAGGCACGAGTCGTGATAAACATCTAACACGACGTGCAAAAAATCTACCCAAATTTAAAGCTTATGTTGACTTATTACTTTAACATTTGTGTGGTGGTCTGAGAAAACCAGTCGCTTGTCGGAAAAGTAACTTCTGAGATATAGGGCTCTAAAGGTGGTCAGGGTGACCCTGGTCGAAACTGAACGAGTACTATACTTATAAAGTTCAACCATTTTACATCATCTGACAGAAGTAGGAGCTTTAATTTTGTCTCTAAATATTTTAAAACAATTTTTTTCTGAACCCTATCGAGCGTCAAAGTCCGAAAAATCGTTAAAATTTAATGATATTTTACGTACTCTTTGCATACGCGTAGTAAAATTTTCACCCGTTTAAACCCTATAGTGTTGCATACCGTTGTATTCGTTTATTTTCGCTCGTTTCTGTGCTACCGAGTGCGCATGAATACATTTGTTTACATCGGCACTACATTTTCTGCGCATCTCACAAGTCGAAATCACTGTGATCCACTTCACCTCATCCACAGTTAAAGTTATTTCTTTCTGAATTTCAAAACTTTTACACCCCAAAAGCTTATTCAAAGAATCATACAACTATTCAATTTTGCTGAAAACTTCTTCTTTCTTTGTTTTATCATGCCTATAATACTTTAAAAGTAAAAATTCCATCGCTCCTAGCAATTTTTTAATGGTAACTAAAGACAACAACATGGCTGACTCAACGAATTGAGATGAAGAAACTGAGGATATTTTCCTATTAAACTCGCTTTAAAAGACCATAATTGAAAGACAAACTTCTCATGAAATGATAAGATAAGTGTAAGAACAATATTTTAGTCATTCAATCACTTGCAAAAGCTAAATTAGGTCTGGGAAAGAGAGAAAAAGAGTCTAATGGAGACATGATCTAACATCAATGTCAGCATCAGTGCCACACCCACAACTCCAGGAATGAAGCTTCAGGTGAGGAAAACTAGTTTCTATCCTACTAAAACATACTAAGTTTTACAATTTAACTGCCCTGAATGTTTCATGGAAAAAAATAACACAAATCTAGATCTAGACGAGAGCATAAACAACAAGATAGGTTTACCTTTGTCTAGACCTAGATATGTAGATCTAGATATGAACTGGAGAAAAGATTGTGATTTAAAAATAGTTTTTAATTAGATAAATGCAATCTAATCTGAATTTAGACTGGTGTAGATCGATGATAATATTGTACACGTAAATTTATGTATTGACTTATCTAGAATCTGAATCTCATTACACTACTAGATTCTAAGAAGAGACAAATTTCTCGAGTAAACTCATGTTAACCATAATTGATAACTGCTGAAATGTAAAATGAGATTAATGTGCACTACCCAAATTTGCTTACTTTCCATAACAAAGTTATAACATTATCATAATTTCTTCCTTCATCTCTCCGCAGATGATGTAGAGTAGAAAATACCGGACAAGCCATATGATTTATCAGTAACAGAGTTAAGCAGTGGCCATTTCAGTTCTTAAAGGTGAGAGCTCTTATTGTCATGATGAATAGAAGTATCTCAATCTCAATCTTTCCTAATAAATGAGCACTATCTCTCTCTCTTTTTAACACCAGCATCAACTGTGTCTATTTTTATCTATGTAGGGCCCACTTTTTAAAAAAAATATTTTTTTATGTTTTATAAACTGAATGCATTCTAATTTCTATGATTTTTTTTCCAGTTTTCATTTAGTCTCCTTTGCTATTGTTAAATAAGACTTGTATCTATAATAGTCATCATAAGGAATTAGACCAATTGTATTATCTTCTTATTTCTCCCAAACTCTTCTCTCAACCCATAATCCAACACAAATTTCAGATGAGCTTTT
>JAWDGP010003299.1:0-17500 GCA_033675545.1 Elysia crispata | reverse complement strand
GAATAAAAAAGTAAAAAAAAAAATTGGTTTAGTGACCACGCAGGTTTTCTTATGAATCAAGCAACTAATTGCGGAGGAAAAAATCTATAAATGGTAAAGAAGGGAAATGGATATAAAAAGGTTGAAGATGTAATTCTTTTGGAACGATAAGGGAGGTCTGTTCTTTCACAAAGCATTTCGTTTGAAAGCTATTGTTCAATATATATTGTGTAAGACAAGCCACTATAATGCGAGTTATCCTTTCCGCCACATGGTTATGATTACCAAGAATTTTTTTTACACTCATTGTTGATAATGATAGGACACCTAACATTTATGTTCCATAGCAACTCTCAATAACTTTATAACTAACATTTTTATAACTGCTATTGCTGCATTAGTCGACCCTTCTTTCCCGTCATGTATTTGTGACATTGTTATTACTGCTAATGTTGCCTTAGTCGACCATCCTTCCACGTTCTATATTTATGATCGTACTGCCTTATTCCATTTGCTTCCCGTTCATTTATTTGTGACCGTGTAACTATTGCTCAAGTTGCTTCTGTAGACCCTTCTTCGCCTTCCTGTAACCGTTTTGCTACTGCTAATTGTTGCTTAACTCCATTTTGCTCCACTAGTTATACCTGTCCAAACACCTGTTGCAATCCCTGTCACCATCATTGCATTTATTGCCACTACCTAGCACTCAACAAATTTCTGGGCCTAATTGTTGTCATTAAGTTCATTCTTATGCCATTACCACCCCTTGGTAAAACCCTCGTCTATCACATACATACATATATATATATATATACACACACAGATACATTTTAGTCTAGTGAAAAAGATAAAATGTAAAATAGTTAGGTGAAAATTCTATTAGTTCCTATAATTATTCAATCAAATAAATTAAGGAAAAAGTATTGAACCTGTTTTTTTTTTAATCTTACAAAACTACTAAAGATATTTTTTGTGCTTAACTCTGCTATAATATTAGCTTAAAGTCTTTTTCTGTAGTATAATAAGGATGTGTTTTACACATAATCATTAATATTATTCCTCAACTCTGTCATATAAGTAAAATTAAAAGGAACAACTTTTTGAGGAAAAACTATTATGGCAAATCAAATTTTCAACAAACATAAATCGATTCAAATAAAAAAACGTACAAATGCTTTGCATCTTTAACTTTAAATCCGGAAACATATAAACTATAGTATTTGCCGTTGTCCAATACCCAGATGACTAAGTCAGCATGTCCCTGCAATGGAATAGAGCATCCGTTAGTCATCTAGTGTGTGAAATGATAAACTTATAACTGTCTGTAAGTTCTTAAGCTTCTTATAGATTACAATCAGTTTAAATTAAAATGACGTTAACATTATGCCGTGTTATTAGAACGATTATTTAGTGTTGTAACCTAAAAATAAAGCAACATGTTTTGTAACCTTTTATTGCTTCACTGAAGACTGGGAGCACAGAAGTGTTGCGGTACATTTGTTTTATTTTGGAAGTGAAAATATCAGATAGTCTGATTTAATAGTTACCATATACCTCCTTCCCTACTTCCACTTGGTATTGTTATATAAGTTTCTTAAATCGTAGGGGAAGTATCACAGTAAGTCCCGAATGTCAATTAATCACAGACTGCTGCAACCATACGCTCTAGAATCGTAACTATTTCATAAATTTTCATTGCTGAAATGAGTATATGCATATATATAAAATCGTCTGTTTCCATTGTTTTGCTATATTTCAGCCTTTCAAAACACTAATTTCAAAGGTTTTTATTCCTTTTTTTTCAAAACTCTTCTGACGAAATAAGGTGGCTACGATTATTTATAAAGAGAGGATCCTAATCTCTTTTATTTGAAAAAGTTTTTTCACCAGTCCCACATTAAACTATGACTTCCTTTGGGTGCATTTCTATGTCGCAGACTTAGGAGGAAAAATTTAACTTGAAAATTTTTCTTCTTATGGAATAAATATTTTATAGAAAATTGCTAACTCAAAGCTTTTGCAATCTCTAAAATTGTAAAGAAAGATATCGATTTACGTGCGATAAGGAAATAGCGTCTAGCTTTATTGCGACAATGCCGAATGCACAAGTAATTATTAGCTAAAAAAAGGCTCCCAATTTAATATACAATACTAAAATGATAATTTTAGTTTATTTTGCACAGTAATTATAAAATATTATGCAATTTCAAACCATTGCAGTCCTAAAGTTCTGGATATATCTCATATTCCAATTACATTTCTCTACAGTTAGAAATTAGAGCTAGAACAAGATCTAAATCACAAAACAGATATTTTAGGAAGTTGAACTAATGAACATCTATCCCCATAAAAACTTCACTGGATGCATGCAATGTCCTTCTCGATGTCTTGTGTTAATATTGAATGTAAAATAAAAAATGGGCGTGACTATGTTTCGGCTACGATATCGCTCGGTTTGATCAAGGATGTTTAATTATCACATACTGCATCACGTCATAATGGTGGGTGTATCAAGGAAGCTTTCGTGAATTGATTATTGGGACCACGTTATTTGAATTAAGGGAAGAAATAAACAATATTTTCTTTTTAATTACCTTTATAGTCGACAGTGCTAGGTGAGTATTATTAGCAGAAATAGCACAATATAAATATTTCTGGACACTTCGATTTTGCTACACTAATTATTGTGCAAATACTGCCTAAGAGAACTTATATATTTTAGTTCTGGTTATATACGCAGGTGCATCAGCTACACATTAGAACAGGAATTACTAACTGGTAAAAAAGAGAACAAAATCCAAAGTTATTCAAAAGTTCTTCGAACAAAATTAGGATTTACAAAAAAACATCTTACACCCTCTAATAGACTGAAAATATAATATATAAACTGCTCAGCTTTTAATCTACTTGCAAGAAAAAAGTTGGTGTCTTAAAACTTACTGAATTTGTTAGGATGTGAATAGCCTCCAAGCCAAGCCAATGGTCGCTTCCTAAATCTCCAAACCCCTCAACATAACTACCCCATTTGCAATAGAAGTTTTCTTTCCCGGTCATCCGTCTCTGAAACGCATCATATAATGTTAAAACAAAGCATTTGAGATTCACGTCGGGGGAGGGGGGGACCAGGGTGTTTTATACTCGCCTACTGGCGCCCCCGCCCGCCCCCTCCGCGGCTCCCAGCACCTTCCCCTTACAGAACTCCTGGCCTACATGCACAATTACCCCAATTCTTTATGTACGTGAAAAACGCCCGGCCTACATGCACAATTACCCCAATTCTTTATGTACGTGAAAAACGCCCGGCCTACATGCACAATTACCCCAATTCTTTATGTACGTGAAACGCGCCCGGCCTACATGCACAATTACCCCAACTCTTTATGTACGTGAAACGTTCTGGCGCAGTTCTTACATAAAGCTTGCACACGAAATACTCCTGGCCTACCTGCACAATTACCCCAATTCTTTATGTACGTGAAACGCGCCTGGCCTACATGCACAATTACCCCAATTGTGCATGTACCTCTTAGGACCGATTAACCAGAGGGCCCGCCATTTAGAGAGATATATACACTTGTCATATGAGAATGGAGGCGACCAATATTTGCCCCTGGCTCAAGGTCAACTCTCTTGAAATCTGCGGCAAGAACTGTGTGTATGAATATTGTGGTACCCATCGCCAGCAGCTGCGTATAGGTCGGAAATCACCTGTCCCGTGTAAATACTGCGGCGTTGGTACAGGGTCGGCCACTCTGCGGTGTAGATCCTGTGGGGCCCATCGCATATCCCAGAAGTTGATTGACACGGAAAAGCGAGCCCGTAGGGACTTCGCTGATGTTTTAGTTGAGCTAAAATTTTCATTTAGACGATAGTCTGCCCAATATATGACGATGGCCACACTCAAAGAATTGAGTGCACTAGCAAAAGACTACGGGCTTCCCGGAAGGTCAAAGCTCAAGAAAGACGACCTCATCAAGGCAATCGCCGAGGTCCACGCCGCAGAGTTTATAAAGATACTCCAGCGGGCGCAAAAAACGGGGAGACACTCAGCCCTTCTGGGTGATGTTGAGGACCCCCATAAGAAGGACCGCCGCGGCCGCGAGCTGGGGCAGGTCATGGATGAAGTTGATGCAGCCCTCCGGGCGAAGAGATACATCTCTGCCGTTGAAAAGAAGCCGCTGCTCCGGCAGCAACCACTGAAGCGAATCACGGATCGCCTGCAAAAGGCCCGCGGCCTCACCCGGTCTAAGGTGGAGACCCTCGCACGGGCAATCAAAAGGGAAGCCCCCAAAATCCTGGAGAATTTTCTTGACCCCGGCGCGTATTACGATCTTGTGGTCGATAATGTCCCCGTGCTCTTCCCCGACGGCAGCTACGCGAAGAAAGGGGATACGATCGTCCGCGAGGAGATCAGGGAAGACGTTGGTGGTCGTTCTTACAAACTGCGGCCGGTGGCAAGAGGACCCGACATCACGGGCGATGGCGAGGTGTATTGGGCATCGTTTGAGAACGAGGACCTTCGGGTTACCAAGGCCATGGGTGAGCTGGTGCTCGAACTCTTAAACCCGGACGAGCAATACAAGCTCTTCACGGTTGTGGGAAAGGCAGCTAAGGAGCCCTTAGCCCCAATCACCGAGGAAGAGGGTGTCTCTGAACACCGCATCAAGGGAAGACCATTGTTCGTGGAGATCAAGTCAGTGCCGGCTCTCTCCACGGTATCGACCAACACATGTGGGAAAAGGGCCGGGAGTACCTCGTCTTCGTCCGTTACGAGCTTCGACCCCTTCCTGAACAGAATGGCGAGCCGGGCCCCATGCTAGCTCCGGAAGAAGACGGTGAGTTTGCCAACTGCTTCGTCCGCTACGTCGTCGACCATTTCCGGAACAAGATGACCCGGGCGGGCAGCGGGTTAACGCCAAAGCGTCGGCGGATTCTTGAGCAGTTTGACAATAGGCTTGTTGATACGGGCTGCACAAAGGAGGACATGTTTGCTCTAGAAACGGCCCTCAAGGTCAAACTGGTCACCGTCGATGCCTTAGGTAGTACGCTGTGGGACAGCGGCTTGTACAACACAAGCACAACAGTAGTGGTCCCCTGCCACAACAACCATGCGTGGGCAGATATCCCAATCGATCCTCCAAAGGTCCAGCGTGTCCACTTTCTGGACGAACCGGCCGAACAGGCTCTGTCGGCGGTTGTAGCATCCGAAGGCCATGAAGCAAAAACTACGGCCGCCCAGGAGACACTCGACAAGAACACACGGGAAATCTTGGTGGCGTTCGCAGCTAGGGCCATCCCTTCGACGACCCGGCTCTGGCTTTGTGGTCAGTTCCTGGTGGGGAGCGATGGTTCCCTCTGGAGGTCGCGATCTGCAGCCCTCGCGATCGACAAAGCCTTCGAGGCTGAAACTTGTGCAAACCCCCAGGATGACCTTCCAAAAGAACTCGAAGAGGAATACCACAAGGCCACTCTAGGCTGCCCAGGTAGAGGCCATGGTGTGGAACAGCAAAGACGCTACGGCTGGGACGGGTGAGCATCACCATCTAGATATGCGTGCCACCTACCTGGCTTGTGAAGACTCTCCCATGGGTGGGGTTGGGGACGCGATTGATCTAGTGCGCGAATATGGATTCCCGACAAGCATCATGCGTCGAGGGAATTGTGAGGGTGCGCCCCTGAGCGACGTCCTCAGGCTTACAGGCGCCATCCAGCTCTCCGCCTGGGAGTTTGCTCCGAACACGCACCCGTATACTGTCGGTCGCGTGGGCGAGCATTTGCGAGAGAGCGAGGGCTGGATCACGACTCCGGAGCTCCGCGACCTCCTCGACTCGGGGGACATGGTAGCAGCAACGGCCTGCGAGGTCATCTATAGCGTGGGGGTGAAGCCCTGCATCCGGTTCCCCGCCAGAGATCTGGCCGCCTTGTTCGTGGGGAAGTGCGCGCGCCACGGTGACGAATCGTCGATATTCGTGCGCGACCCCAATGAGGCTGCGTTGCTCTGCAACACTCTCGGACGCACTGACCATCTCGGAAACTTCGAGAAGGCCGACAACGTCCACTATATCAAGTACAGAGATGGGAAGACCCGGGCCCAGTGGTTCCATATTCGGGCATTCGTACTCGCCTACACCAATGTGGCGCTCCGAAGGATGCTCCGGCGGTTCCCCGCGGAAGAGGTCCTCCGAGTCTGCACCAACGCCATCTACGCCAAGGCTCTCACTGATGAGGTCACAGACATGCTTGTTGAGGACCAACCCAAGTATGGACAATGGCGGAACAAAAAGCCGGGCTACGAATGGCGGCCCGAAGCAGCGACCTGGAAAATCGAACGCAAGGGCCAGCACGCACTGGCGGCAAGTGAGGCTCCGATGCTCCCCCCGGACCTTGAGGCAGCGGCTGCGAGGCGGATGTACCTGGCAGGCCAAGGCGGAAGCGGTAAGACGGAGTGGGCGGTGAAGACCTTCGCCGGGCGTCGACTGGTCGTGCTCACTCCCGAAAACGATCTAGCCGGGTCGCACCGAGACAACCCTCGTCTTGGCCTGACAGCCCACCAAGCGCAGACGATCCACCACTATCTCTGCATTAACCCCACCAGGCCAATAGAGGAATGGGACCCGGTGGCGCTCGGCCATCACCTAGACGGGTTAGCTGAGGTGATCATCATCGACGAGTGCTGCAAGGTCTCCGCCAAGACTCTCAAGGTCATTCTCGATTACCTGGCGCGCCGAACATGTCAGGTGATCTGCTGTGGGGATCGCGGACAGATACCGCCATGGGGTGACAAGGAAGGTCCACACGCCATGTTGGTAGAGTGGGCTGGGCCCAACGTGCGCTAGTTCGATACCGATTATAGGTCCCTCTGTGAAGTATGTGGTGCGCCATGGTCCGTTTGCGCCGACAACCATACCTGTCCATACCCATACGGGGGCCAACGTCGGCGCTACGCACAGTCAAAGAGTGGATGTGGTGTAAGCCGGACTCCACTCAGCTCCGGGTCTTCCGTGACCATGCCCCAGCAGAATCGTTCGAGCAGGCCTTACGGAGGACCACGCCCGAAGACGTGTGGATATGCTCTACGAACGCACTGGGTGGGCGAGTCCAAACCAGTTTACTTCGGCACCACAAGGCCAACCACCCTAGGCTCCCGGCCAAGATACGCTTCGATCCGGACGACAGCATCGCCCACCGATACAAGAAGCAGGGGCAGCCAGTGGCTATACCAGGGAGTCGCGAGAAGGTGGCGCCTACAAGGGCACAATCGTGCAAGTGCCGCTGCGGATAGTCGAAAGGGGGCTGCCGCTGGAGTGGAAATATGCAGGGTGGGGGACGGTACATCGGGTTCAAGGAAAGACGTTGGCACCTCCATCGAAAATCTTCATCGTTGACCACTCCCTCAGCGGCTGGGTCTCCAATGCTATATACACAGCCGTGAGCCGCGTGCGGCGGTTGGATCAGATTGTGCGAGTCCTGCCTCCGGGGGACGTCAAGGGCCCCCTCACTCCAACTGCCCAACAAGCGACCCCAAGCCGTGCTCTGATCGAGGCTCGGTTGAAGCGCTATGTGATCGAGGACCGGCAGAAAGGGCGTCCAAAATACAGGGGCGTCCACAGGGGCTCGCCACAAGCTCACAGCCGACCACGTCTTGGGTATGATCCAGAAGGCCGACAAAAAGTGCACTTCATGCGGCGATGAGCTCTTGCTCCAGGGCTACACGAAGTGCCACGGGCAGACCTTCGGCATCGACCGGCTGGACGACAGTCAGGGCCATTACAAGTGGAATGTCCGGTTGACGTGTCTATCGTGCAATCGCCGCCACAAGCGCTTTGAACCCGCCGACGACTTTCCAGACGACGGTTGTCAGTTCTGGTAGATACCATGCTCTGCTATGTCTTCAGCTGCGACCGGGTGAACCCATGCTTTGAGAAAGCGGTGTAGTGGAGCACAGGCTGTCCGGGCTCAGACACTCGGCGCAAGATCGGGTAGGGCTTGTGTGTCCACCATGGGTCAGTCGCACGGCGGCGGCCTACGTCCTTTGGGTCCTCTTCGTTAGTGGCGATGTAGACAAGAGTGCCTATCGGCAATGGAGTCTCAGGTAGAGGGGTCTTTTTGGCCACTGACGGGACCCCAGCCCCCCCCCCCCCCCCACGGCCTGTACCGGAGGGAGACCAGTCATTCGTGTTACGGTGTCGTTCATATCGGCTACCACGGTGGACAGCACTTCTACCCACTCGCGGCTGTCACGACCGGTGTCTGGCTCTTGCTGTGCCTGGTTTCTAAAGAGTCGTTCCGCCAGCCGGCGATTGAACGACTCGACGAACGCCTGCGATCTGTGGTGGCCTGGCTGTGCGCGGCGAACTGTAACCCCATGCTTCGTCATGAGCGTGCTCACTGCCCCCTTGAATTCATGTCCATCGTCTACCATCAGTGTCTTTGGCCAAGTGAGTGGTCCGTCTTTGTAGATGGCCGTGAATGCAGCGGCAACCTCGTTGGCAAGCTTCGATGTCAGGGGCATGGCAGCCTTGTAACGAGAGACCGCGTCTACCAGCGTCAGAGCATACTTGTATGTCTTGCGGCCCACTTGGTCATGTGGGAGGAGGAGAAGGTCGGCTTGGTGGATCGCATTGGGCCGATTTTCGGTGAAATGAGCAAATACCTCTTTAGGGGGCTGAGTCTGCATGTATCTGCCGACTTTTTGACTAGATAACCACCTCCAGAACCTCTCTTTTGAGGCTGCACCTTTTGGTAGTCTCGAATGCAGCGCGGTAATACCTTGGAACCCTCCAGGTGCATAGTAAATTTTGCTGAGGGTATCGTCCAGTTCGTTAGCCGTCAGAGGCTTGGTTTGCTGCTTCTGTTCTGCCATCATCCAATTAAGCCATGTATTCGAGGAGACCGAGCAATCTCCAACAAGCCGATGCCACGGGCTCGGGAAGCTGCCCTGTTGTTTCTCGGAGGTTCGTCGGGCCACCAGCCAAAACTTTTGCGGCGAAACGTATTGCCGCTCGCTCATCCGACCGCCAAAGCTCGAGCGAGGTCTGCGCGATATCGACTATTGTGTGCGAATCGGGAATTTTGTGGCGAGCGCTGTGCCCCACCGAGATTATTGCAAAGTAGAGCTCTTCAGGAAGACCCATCGCCGCGTATTAAAATGCCGGAAAAATGTGGCGGGGACACCACTCCTCATCTCTTAGCTATTTCGTATGCCACAAGGCCGGTTGCGGCCATCCCCAGGACGACAAAGGCGATCTCGCGGTTTTTTTGATCGCTGCTTGGTGTATAGAATTCGGCAAGCTCTGGCCTGGGGCCTAGCGGGTCGAGGGTTTTTCCGGTAACGTGAGCGTACTCGCGCATTGCTTCTTCGACGTCGTGGAAGGTCTGGAAGCTATAGTGTTGTCGCCTGAGCTCTCCGTTAATCCAGTCAAGGCATTCAATTCGCCGCCGAGACCATTCAGCCTGGGCGGTCTGCAGCTGCTCGACGGCGAGGTCGTATCTTTTCCTTTCTTCGGCTATACCAGAGCTGCCAGAGCTGTGGAGCATCGAGAAGAGGTAGTTGCTCCCCGAGAAGGCAAGGGCGTTAACCAAGGCACCGCCCACCATCAATGCCACCGAAGCCGTTTCACTCGGATATATTCGATGGCAGCAACTTTCTTTTAATCAGCTCATCCTTAGTCAAAATGGCCAGTGAGACGTCCATGAGCAGAAGCCCGGTGTCGCGAGGCGTCAGGTCGAGTCTGGGCAGCGAGCCCTTGATGGCGGCCATCTGGCCGAGTTTTGCGAACCCTATAGCAAACCCGCCGACAAGGGCGGCATGATACAATGTGTTAGCTATCTTTTTTCCGTCAATCGAAGCCATGATTTACTCCATATAGTGTGGATTCGCAACCTTCAATTGCTGAGCAGGCCTTTCGGGAGACAAGACCGGGGGCTTTTTCTCCTTTGGCGGCGGGGGCTCGCGTTGCGAGAAGTGCAACCAATAGACCAGCTCCGCAGCAGCCACCAGTGCGCCTGCCCCCTAAGGAGACACGGGAGCCATAGAGCCAGCCGCTTTCTCTTTTTCTTGTCTCCCATATCGGCCTGGGGAGGCTTCCTCGTTGCTATGCAACGGAGCGGCCACGAACGCCGGATCCCGCAGAGACTCTTTGGCATTTGCAAGTTCTCTCTCGAGGCCCTCCTCCTTGGCCCGGCGGGCGGCAGCGCCAGCGCGCCCCGCGGCTACGTTTTTCGGGTCCTTGTGCCGTTTAGGCGACCGGCTGGTCGCCGGCGCTGTCTCGGCCGTCACCCTCGTCACTTGTTGCACTGGTTGAGACTGTGGCTCCGCAGCAGAAGTCTCCGGCAGCGTGGGCGTCTCTGCCGGCGTCATCACATTGCTGTCCTCCTCCATCTTGCACTATTCGCCTGGGGCATTGGTGTCCAAATTGGCAGTACTTTGCCGTGGTCAGCGCGGCGGTGATCGGCGCTAGCCACTTCTCGTAGCGGTAGTATAGCTCGCAGGCAGTACTGTTAAGAGCGTGGCCGACAAACGGGTCGTTCGCTAGGTCCACCATGAGAAGTTGTTCGTTCTCGGGCGGGTTCGCAGAAACAAACTCGCCGCCGCGGTATAGAGTTGCAAGGCAGCCTGCCCTAACGTTTTTGTCATGGCAGCCCCCAGTCGTGCCTCGTAGCGGGCGTAGAGCTTTCCGACCTCGTCTTTGCCTAATGAGTCGATTTCTTCCACGGTCCAGGCCTTTGCAAGGTACTGTCTGGCCTGCCCCCCGGCTGCGATTGTGGCCAGCCTCTCGCGTTGTGCTGCCGTCGCGGTGATGGTGGAGTCTAGTTGTTTTGGCCCAACGCCCGCGTTACTGGCGAGCAGCCCTTCTAGCAAATCGTCCATTTTTGGTGACTTCGTATACAATAGAGAAATAATATTCTGGACCTGCCGCCTGGCTCTAATATACTCGCGGATCACCCACACTAACAGCAAAAGTGTGGACAAGGAAAGAACCGTGTTCAATACCAGCATTAGTCCAGCAGTTGATAACCAGCTGGCTGAGCAGTCTTTAACAGAAGCTTTGCATGTTTTTTTCCTGTGAGTTTCTGCCTAACTGCGGTTCTCTCTTCTCTTGTGGCTATCACGTCGTTCTCCCGAAGAGACTCTTCGAAGAGTCGCGGTCCTTGCAATGAAAAAGGCCCACCCACTGTGTCTGCTCTCGCAGGTCTTAGAGCACCGAATTATATTTCTGCGTCAGGACCCAAACCGACTGCTGCGCATGGCGGCCAGAGAAGGCGAGTTCGGAGAGGGCATCCTTTTTCTTCGTCATCGCTTGCGAGGCGCTGCAGTCGTCTATAATGTACAAAGTCGGCTCGCCAGCGAAGCGGTGGTACCAGTAACGAAGCCAGCCGTGTAGCCGTTCGCGGGGGTCGATAATATAAATTTCGGGGTCCCCCCATATCCACGGACGACTCTGATAGGTGACGTTGTGCCGGATGGTGGGGCACAAGATCACGATGTGGGCGAAGACTCCGCGATAGGGTCCCTCGAGGAGGTCTAAGGCGAAAACTGTCTTGCCAGACCCGGTCTGGCCACAGATTATCGCCGAGTGGGGGGTGCGGGGTAAGCTAATATAAGACTGAGGCAAGACGTCCATCTTGCAGGTTGAGTTGAGCGTCCATCACGCGGTACAGGTATATGTCCAACACCCCGGCTGCCTCGGGTGTCTTCGTGACCTGCATGGTAATGCCTTCGCTCGCATTCTCAACGCGACGCCCTGTGCCGTGGAGCTGGTCGTCGTCCGAGGACCGGAGGTCCAGCCACAGGGCGTACTTGGTGGTGAGGTACTCGGAGAGAGACACATCCGCCAGAGAAAGATCTTTCGCGACCCTCCCTACCGCGGGGTGCCGCTTGGAGCCGCTCGCATGTAGCTTTCTGGCTTCGTCCCATTGTTGGTACGCGCGGAGCCCCTGGCTGTACAATGGATTCGGTACGCCCTCGATTGTAACCTCGACCTTCGAGATTTTGGGGTTGTAGAAGGCCTCGGTGTCGCGCTCAAAGGCAGCCGCGGGGTCCACAAATAGCATCAGGATGCCGCGCATTGAACGAGCTGGAACATTCAGATTGATGTTCCAAAGCGTGTCGCTCTTCTCTCGACGGATCTTGCGGTGCCGGAGTATGCGATCGTAGAGGATCGCCAAGCGGCTGGCGTACTGGTTTTGGATCATCCGGGCGAGCTCCGCGTTTGTGACCTTATCGAACTCTAGACAAATGTTCTCTATCGTGTAGCTAGCACCAGCATCACCAGCGGCCACTATCACCCGACTGTAGTCGTTGAATGTGAGTTCGTACTCCAGTCTGTCTCCCAGCCCCGCCTGGTAGAACGGCATGTGACTCTCTAGAATTTCAAAGTCGAGTGGAATATAAAAGCGACTTCCGTACGCTTCTGAAATGGCTTTGTCGCCAGCGACGTTCACTGCGTCTCCTGCGCCGACACGAAGCTTGGTCGCGTTTCGGCCGGTACTTGTGTCAATGCCCTGGTACTGCGAATTCTCCCTCTCGCGAGCTGTTTTCCAGAGATCCTGGTAGCAGTACCAGACGTCGGAATCATCTATCGACATGACCTCGTTTCCTGATATTCGTATAGAAACTGTTTTGCACATTGCGCGGCCTATATTTTGAACCAGCGTTCTGTTGACGTCGGTCGAGTTCAGCAAAATTGTGAAAGCCAGCCGCGCGGTCCCGGCACGACGACATCGTGCCCCCCTCCCCCCCAGGCTAGGCAGGCGGACGAGCAGCTGTTGGTTCTGATCGACCGTCGCGGGGTTGCTGGTCACGACAACCGACTGCCGCACAGCCTTCACCCCTAGGGGTTCACGAAGCCGGCTGTACGGGTTGAGCTTACTTCCGAACACACTTGAAGGCATGGTAATTGGACTTGAACACCTATCTTTAATATAGGGACATCATGGATGATATGCCCTTAGATGAATTTGCTCATAACGATGCTCGTGACGATTACATCGACGATGAAACTTCATTCACTATTCAGAGCGGCATCGACGATGAAGCTTCATACGATACCCAAGGCGGCATCGGCGATACGACGGCCGGCGACGAAACATGGGAGGTCCCAAATGAAACGCCCTCATGGGCTGCCAGTAGCATCCCATCAGGCATCTCTCAAGAAGAACTAGCTGATGGGAACCAGACGCAGGCTATCCTGGACAGGTGGGGGAGAGAGAGGGGGGAAGTACAGCAAAACCTAGAGTTCGTATCCTCAACCAAGGGAAAGCTTTGGCTACGTTGGGGGCGCAAGTGGCTCCTCCTAACCAACAAGAACCGGCCTGGGGAGTTCCTCAAACCCTCGACTCTCAAAACGTATGGTGTAAATGTGACCAAGGCGTTGGGCGTCCACGAGAGCACCGGCCTCTATCGCCAGGAGGTTGCAGCCCTCAACAGAGCCGACCAGGAATTGGGCGAGGTGTCTGAGTCCGTGGACACAGTCGGGCTTCAAGATCTGGGGCAGGTCATTATAAAGGTCGAGGCCGCTGTTGGGCCGGATGACCTTCACTATGTCAGAACAGCCCGGCGCCCCCCCCAATAACCCAACGCGAATTTCTGCCGGGCCCTGGAAACGATGCGGGGGGAACACACAAATAACGTTGCCAAGCTCAGCGAGCTGGATGAGCACCTTGCCTTAGAGAGACGCAAGTTCGACAGGGCCCCGGACGAAGGTACTAGAAACCTAATCGCTGAACGCATAAGAGGCCTGGAGGATGAAAGGGCCGCCCGCCTTGAGGCCGCTTCGTCCACCAGAAAGGCCCTCCGGTCTCAGGTCAACCGTATACGTGAGACCTTTTACCGAATGCTGCACGAGGACACAACCCTCGCCGAACGCATACGCACGCTCTTCCGAGAGCAGGGCATCACGATCGGGACGATCCTTACAGCGCTCGGGATGACTGTATCCACACTAGTCCTCGCGCTCACGGGCGGTTCTGGAGGCGGCGCCGTCCCCGCACCAACCCCGCCGCAGCCGCCCGCCGGCAAGGGCGGGGCCAAGGAGTGGATTAAAAAGCATCTTCAGAGCCTCGGAAGGGCCCTGGCTAAACTAGCCGGCAAAGCGGCTGCCGCCCTCCCCGGAATCATTGGCTCGATCGTCTCCTGGCTGCTGTCCCTCCTCGGGAAAACCGCAGTCTGGATGGCCGAAAATTTGTGGGCCGTGCTCCTTGCCGTCGGGGGGCTTCTGCTTGTGGCGGCCCGCGAATGGCTTCTACCTAAGAAACCAAAGCAATCCTAGGCCTATGGCAATACCACCTACGACGAGGGCTGTTTTTTCGTCCTCGTGGTCCTCATGGTCTGCTTTGGCCGATGCCGTTGTTGCAAGGTCTGGCTTTGCTGATGCCGCACCGGCACCAGGCTGACTGGTAGTCGCCTCTGACGGCTGTGCGGTGCTCACTGGATTAACGAGCCCCTTTTCACCGGTGTCGTTTGCGGCGTCTGGTGGGGCGGCAACCTTATTCAGGCCGCTATTCAGGCGCAGGCTCTGTGCATGCGTCGCGACCACGAGCAGGTTATTGTAGCCCGCTATCTTACCAATACGGAGAAGCATGTCGCCTGGAGCCATATAGAGACCCTCCCCGAAGGAGAAGTTGACCTCAGAGCGGGCGTATTGCAGGACATCCTGGTAGCGGTTGACCGCTGCGGAAACGTCCACAGGAGCAGAGATGGCGTCCGCGACGTTCGCCAGGAACTTCGCTTGCGCGCCGAAGGCTGCCCCGACGCCTAGAATGCCTGTGCGGATCTGGGCCTGGGCGCCGAGGACAGCCCATACATATGTCATTATGCTATCATTCAACCTATTGACCCCGGGGCGGGTGAAGCCATTTGACTTGTCGAGTATGAACAATCTCCAAGCCCTGGATACTGCGTCGGTCTCCTGCTTGATGTAGTCCACGTGGGTAATGAGGCCCTCTGTCGGGTGTGTAAACGACATTTCCTTTGGGTCATACTCCCCGTCTCCAACTTTGATATATCCGAAGCGGGTCCAATAGTAGTAAACCGGCCCGAACCCCTGGTTGCGGCCACTGACCTTCCAATCAGAGTTCGGGGAGACGCCAAATTCGTCGCAGATTTTCTCGTACCCCCGCCGGTCGTAAGGGTTGTTTAACGCATTCCATGCCCGATCCTGGGGTAGTGGAGCCTGCATCTCTACCAGTATACGGCGTATTTGGTAGTACGCGTGGAAGCGGTAAACAGACTGCAGAAGGCCCTCGGCGGCAGTCAAATGGTCCTCCACCGAAACTCCACAACCTGTGGTGGCGCATCAAACGGCGAAGTTTAACTGGTTCTGCCAAAACTGCATCGGGGTTGTACGCCAAACCTGGAGGGATTTGGCAGAATAACTCGTAGGCAGAAGGTAGTGTTCGAAGACATCGGGGTACTGAGCCTCGAACCATTTCTGCGGGGCGTCGGACTGGACCCGAACCCGGCCTTTTCTAAGATCGCCCACATCGCGGACCGCAGCTTTTTGGAGGCCGGGACTTGGCTTCACTATTGAACCTGAAATTGTACGGTATGTTCCACACGATTTCGAACGTTCAAAGAGCAGAGGCGGTCCCCCTCCAACGACCCATCGACAACCGTGATGGGCTCCTATATATAGGGCTCAAGGCAATCACCTACACGACGGGATGGTACAATCTCGAGGAAGGAGAAACGTTTTCATGGAGAAGCGCCGGGGGGCCAGAAGAAACCCTCAACATACCACCCGGTTTGTATGGGTTCGACCGGCTAAAGGAGGCTCTCGAGGGCCCCACGCACACGCTAACGGTGAGCAGAGAGAACAGGTTGATCACCTAAAAATTGGGCCCGCCCGGGAAATCCTTCTATCCGATGGCTTGCTGGCGCTTCTCGGCCTGGACGACGGCTTGGGCGGAGTCTGGCTCGGCGCCGGTGTGTATACGGGCGATCGCCCCGTAAACTTTGCGTCACGGAAAATTCTGTGGGTCCATCTCGAAGAGCTTAACACCGCTGATATTAACGTCGATGAGGCACCCTCAACACTCCTGGCCGGCATCGGGTTGGGGCGCCACGCCTTCGGGGATATCAACACGACCCGGATCGAGTGCCCTGAATTTAAGCGCCTTCGAAATGGAACGGTCGGCGAGTTGAAGGTTTCTATTAAAGATGCAACAACGGGGAAGGCACTTTCCAACCACGATCTCCCGATACACGTTACGCTCGAGGTCGTCAGAAAATGAGTATCTTCGGCGAGAGCCGCGGGCCTGACATTGGCGGAGTCTTGTCAGACTATGCCAAAAAAGACTACGTCGATGCGCAGGACGGCCTCCGTCTCCTGAAGACGGGCGACACCATGAGTGGTGACTTAACAATGGAGGGCCAGGTGCGCGGGCTTCCCATGAATATGAATAGGAGATTGCAAGGAGACGAGGCCGTCTCCCAATACCAGGTGGTGGAAATCATCACCGAGGCGTTGCGGCACTATAGGAAAACACTCAAGCCCTGGGTCACAACTTATGCAGAGGAATACGGGTCGTTACACGAAAAAGAGTATGAATGGTTGTTCGGGAACGGTGTGTCGGGCGGGAACAGTGAGCGGGGATACCCCATGGCGGCCTCGGGTCGTCTCAAACATATGAGTTTGGCTATAACGACATCATCAAGCCGCCCCACGGAGGCCCGAGTCAACGTCGTTGTCAACGGCGTGGAGAACCGTTCGTACGTTATAACCAAGCCCCGGGGACAATGGGCTGGGTTTATAGAGTTTCCAACTCCTCTCGAGCTGTCCCAAGGCGACATGATAAATTTCAGAACGGCGACGATCAACGCAGAGGTCTCATCAGCTGTGGTGTCTGCTATCCTCGAGCTTGACTTATAATTAAACCCCGACTCTTGCAATAACTGTATTGGGTCTCTCATCATGAAACAAGAAGCTCCGACGGTTATCGAAATGACGCCGGCCTCAGGCGCTCTATATCCAGAGCTGCCAGGCCAGGGTGCTCCCCCGGACCAGTCCTACCGGCTGCAGGAGATCTCTCGGATTCGTAAGAACCTCGAGGACGAAAAGGATAGAAGGACACATCTGGAGAAAAAGTACCGCTGCGCGGTTAAGATCATGGAAGGCTTGGACACGGGACTGCTCTTCGTATGCGCGTTGACTGGTGTCAGCGGCGTGGGCCTTCTTTCAACCATCGTTGCGGCACCAGTAGTCATCGGCCTCGAAGTGACCGCCCTGGTCTCCGGGGTCCTTGGGGCGGTCAGAAAGCTTGCAACTCGGCGCCTGGCTGTCAAAGTCAAAAAGCATGGCGAGATTCGGGTCCTGGCGGCCGCAAAGCTTAATACGATCGCCAACCACGTTTCGCGCGCCCTCATGGACGGGGTCATATCCGACAACTAGTTCAAGTTAATCGTCGAGGAGCTTTCAAAATATGATCAGTTGAAGGCCGAAATTAAGACGGGGACCCGAAAAAAACATACCGCTGCGCTGGACGAGGAGATGAAGAACATGCTTATTCGGAGAGGCAGGGA
>JAWDGP010003293.1:10000-39770 GCA_033675545.1 Elysia crispata | reverse complement strand
AATGTTTTTGCTTCATTCACTTTATATATATATATATATATATATATATATATATATATATATATATATATATATATATATATATATATATATATATATATATATATATATATATATAATATCTTTGAAAAGAAAGCCCCCTGTTTAAAACGATTTTCCAAGTCTAAGCGTCAGTGAAGGCTTTTAGTGTTGACTACTTTTATCAAATACAGTATTTAACCCACAGGTAATGGATTCGTCTGCCTCATAAAGGTAACTTTTATTCACGTATTAAATCCCGAAATTACCAATTTGCATCAGATGTCCTGAATAATATTGTGATGGGTATATGTAAAGGTTGTTTGGTTCTTTGCGCTACATTTTGCTACTAGACATTATTTTTTGTCTTACATGATTTCTTAAAAAAGACATGCTTGACAGCTGTTTCAGTTGCGTCACCTTTTAACTAACTCGCCAGTGGCTACCTGTTTCTGTTATATGCGCTAACTAAAGATAGGCGACGTGCAGTTTCTAAAATTATCATCGACAGTCTCGTTGCTGCTATTTCAAAATAATGTTCTAGCTTTGGGCCTCTCAAATATGACCTTATAGCATGTCCCCATTATTATAATTATCATACGTACAAGTGGAAACCACAATAATGTGAGCACGTCTTAAACTTAGCATTTTTATGAGCCTTTTAACCGGAACAATTTTTGTCTCTTCCATTTCAGTTATTTTAATGTATTGTCTGAAGTATCATTTACATGTAAACATTTTCAACACGTTTTGGTATTGCTTATTTTTACCAGTTGTTTTAATATGTACAAACATTAGTACAACATATCTTCATCTGACTTATGTCCTTGTGAATTGTTCCTAGAAAAGTTAAGATACTGCTTCTTGTTTACGGAATAATTATCACTTTCTGTTTTAATTTGGTACTATAAATGAGATTTTCAAAGATAATCGCATGGTTACAATTTGATATAGTCTTAAAGGAAAATAAAAAAAGAAAACAAAAAGATAGTTTAGCTGAGAGAAATTGAAAGATTATAAATATTAACTTCTTTACATGTTCCGATGTAGCACTAAATCATTTTTTTTTTATTTTTAAGACCTGAATGAATCGGTATTATCGTTTCTGAAATGTGTCTTGTTTTTTCAGACAATTAACTTTTTATATCAGGTTTTTTAAATACTCAAAGGAAAAAAAAGCAAAACAAAAAACAAAACAAGAACACAACAAAATAAATCTACAGCAGTCAAAAGGTTCAGCAAATAAATTTTTAAACGGGTTAGGATTAATGGTGTTGGGTAAAAAACAATGGTCAGGCAGATTGCACTGTTTAAGCAATTGGGTAACACGTTAGCTAAGGCCTACAAGGCTGTTCTAGCACCAGGCAGATCTCATTTCCTTCACAATTTCTGGTATGGACGACATCACTAAGGCTTTCTAAAAAGTTTATTACTTTTGTTATTCGTCAAAGAACTGAAACAGCATACATTCCCTGTTCACAAATCATGCTTGTTGCATGAATCCTTTATTCGTATACAAAAGAGTAAATATTTTGCTTCATCAGTTTAAAACTGAACACCATCGTGAAAAAGTAATGACCACCAGATAAAATATTAACCATATACAAAATGTTTCTGCAATTCATTGTATTAGAAATTTAGCATGTGCCCGTTTCGTTTTTTTTATTTTTTGGGTGTTTTTTTCATTGTACAAAGATTTAAAGCTAATCAAAGAGCACCTATTAAATGGGTTAAGCTTTTATCCGGTTCAAGATAGACTTTAGCATCTTCACTGTTAGCTCATTTTCCGTATCCTCATCACTGTTCTCGCTCGATTGTAACGGACTGGGTTTGAGAACAGGAACATCGCCAGCATCTTACTGAAGTGAACGCGACATCTTTTCTATTCACATCTGGAAATTACCTCTCAAACCGTGTGAATAGTTAGAAAAGCATCAACACGTTTACCCATAATAAATACATGCATTGTTATAAGGAAACTGAAAAAAAAAACGATTTGAATGTGATTAGTTTTTTCAGCAATCTGCCAGTGTTATAATATATCTTCTGAGATGTTTATCCTGTAGTGAATTACGTTGACACCAGACATATTCCAGTTCATGATGCGATGGCAACGTCATCAAACACATTTTTATTTCAAAATATATAAAGCACTTTTTAGAGAAGAAAATACAATAATATTATTTTTAATTTCGACTTAAATCACAACTGTGTCGCTTCTAGTTTTGATATTTGAAAGCATTTATTTATTTTTTTCATTTATCAAGTTTTTTAGGAATTGAATACTTGTACCAATTTTGCCAGGTAAAATTATTTGACTAATTTTACTAATTTACAATTAAAACGTGTCTAACTTTTATTGGGTGAAAAAGAACTATCTCTTTATACATTTTTCAAGCATAAAACAAGTCCTTTTGTTCCACTTGATATCTAAATAAACATCCATTTAAACAATGAGCACACATTTTATGAGCATATAGTTAAAAAAACATAAAATTTGGAATACGATAACTTTAGATGGCTGTATTGATGGACCTTAACAATGTTAGACAGATTAGTAGATCAATATATTTTGAACTATCAAATTAACCTACCCATAGAATGCACTGCACTTGCTATGGCTGTACTCTATGCATGTTTTTTTTTTTTCATTTCAAAAACGTGTGCATTTTTTATCTATATTATGCCATAGTGAGCTTTTTTTTCCAATTACTATACAAAAGAGTGACGATTCCTTTAATATCTATTGTTCATATCAGTTGTTTTTTTTTCTTGCTCAATAAATCTATTTATAAATGTGTCTTACTTTAGCCATCCTACACTTTTTCATTTTCTTCACCGTTCTCTCTCTCTCTCTCTCTCTCTCTCTCTCTCTCTCTCTCTCTCTCTCTCTCTCTCTCTCTCTCTCTCTCTCTCTCTCTCTCTCTCTCTTTAACTTTTTTTTCATTCCTGTAGTTATTGAAATTATATTGTTAGAACGAATTGGTTCTAATACCAGCATTATTACTGTTTTAAATCTCTGCAATTAACTAAAACAGAAGAGTTATGGTAAAGTTTAGGTTTTAAAATCCTATGAAAGGAGGGTGAAATGCGAATATAGCACATTTTTTTTTTTTTTTTTTTAATAGGGTATTTACTTTACATTGAAGCATAAAACTTGGATCCAAAGATGAGATGACTATGCTGCTCTCTAGAGGGATTCAGTACATACCTTTAATTAAACAATTTATCGCATGTAATTTGAAATAAAATTTGAATGAATGAGGAACAATTTTATATTTCTTCCAGTGGTATGTCACTATTGTTTTACAACAGTTTTTTTTTTGCGAATTCTTTTATTCCATTGCAATATTTACTGGAAGTCTTATTAATGTTACCACGAGTTGATTTTTTTCGATTTTTCTTTGTTCTTTTTATTTTTCATTTCTTTAGTATTTTTATTTGTCAATGTATTAGAGTTTTTCTAAGATGGATTATTGAAAAAAAATTACAGTTATTTCTGTCTGTTAATCCTCATCTCTCTGCCTACGATCTTTCAATGTGTGCACTGTTGTCACTCACAACTTTCACCTATTATCTTAATAGGTTGAATAGAAACATCTACCAGGAGTGACAGGTGTAGAAATACTATAAGCATGGCTTGTGTAGATAATAAAATAAATCAACTTGTTTCGATGTGAAAAAAAAAAGAAAAGCCGAATTGATGATATTGTTCAGTTTGTTTGGTTTTTTTTTATTGCTGTCATCTGAACGATAAAGAATGTCTGTGAATAATTAGGCAGTTAAAGCTACTTGGTGGCAGAAATCACCTGATAAAAATAAAACTGTAACATAATTTATCCGATGTATTCTCGTGTAGCCTTCGTGTTCTTACTTAATTTTTTCCCCATCTGCAACATTTTATAAAACATCTTTAAGTTAAGATTTTTTACCTTTTCTAATGTGAGGAAAGCTACATTTGCACGGAAGAGAACAACGGCAGCAAAAAGGAATTTAAATCTTCATGTTCGAAATAACCTTTGTTTTCGCTCAGGTGAAGATTCTTTCTCATTACAATGGTATCGTGATGCAAAATCATTTGGAAGTTTTAGCATCAACGTTATAGCATAAATAAGCAAGACGACAGTTTTGGCAGTATCTAAGCTGTTGACATAGGTACCTTGATCAAACTGAGCTTTGTATAATCTGCGTTCTTTAACTTGTAAGTCCACGTTCCACCAGCCTCTCTTCTCCCAACATTCAGGCCGAACTACCTATAGACTTAAAAAGACAAATTTCATCCTTTGGTTAAAGGTATAGTTGGAAGAATCCACTTAAGTGTAAATGCTTCCCTAAATATTCGACTAGGTAGGACGGACTGTGTGGTTAAACAATCCGGTGACTTTTTTTTGCTTTAAGACTACCTGAAAGAGGAATAAAATCGTTCTTTCAGCGCTCCTAAATTTTAAATACTAATATAAACGGCGATGTTATGAACCGTTCATAGTCGAACAAATTTGACCCAAAAATGATCACATAAAATTACACATACATGATTTACCCACTTTAAACCTATTCTTTCTGGAAAATGTGTTTAAAGATTGAATGAATACCAAATACAATTTAGCAATAGATCATCATCAGATTTATACCAGAGCATTTTTTATTTTTCTGCGGAAATCCAGTCAAGCACAATGTTCCCCTCTCTTTTTTTAAAGTGTTGTCCACACAAATACTTACTATTATTGCCATCCTTACGTTATTTCTTCAGTAAATAAATATTCTTCCCAGGGTGATAGCATGCATTTAAACAGAATATCATGTACTGCAGTAAGAGTTATTCCTGTCATTCAAGTTGTTCAAGCAGCTGTTAAGACAAATTTATACAACCCGACAGAGTCTATATCTAAAACATTTAGCCATTCTCTGCATTTTCATTGACATTATAATGCAAAGAAATTTATGGTATAACATGTATTTAATAAACATCTTCAGTGCAAACCACCTTTTAAGTCAATCGGAAAAGGTTCAAGTTCATCACTGGTAATTACAAAACAGTAATTTTTTTTTTTGATTTGATGAACTAACCAATTAAAAATACATTTTATCAAAACAAACTTATCTTCTTTTGAAAGAATGAAAGCATGAGACATGTAGATGTTGTCAACCAAAATATAAATAAAATCCCCTAAAAGATATTACCCAGCTTAATATGCGACTCAAATAAATCATCGCTGTTATTTTTTTTTTTCATTTCCTGGTAAACTGACTGCTGAATCGATGTAAACAATTCTTAATTGACTTGTTTTTGCTTAAACTAATGAGGCTTTAATTTGGAGGTCCTGTTACATTACAACAAGTACAACAACAACTACAACAATTACAACTACAACTACAACAAGAACAAGTGCAACTAAAAGTACAAGAACTAGAACTACAACAACAACTACAACAATTAGAATAACAACTACAACTACAACACGTGCAACTACAACTCTAACTACAACTACAACAAAGTACAACTACAACTACAACTACAACAAGTACAACTACAACTAAAACAAGTACAACTATAACTACAACTACAAGAAGTACAACTACAACTACAACAAGTACAATTAGAACTACATCTACAACAAGTACAACTACAACTACAACATTTTTAAGTACAACTTTACAACTACAACTACAACTAAACGAGTACAACTACAACTACAACAAGAACAAGTACAACTACAAGTACAACTTTAACAAGTACAAGTACAAGTACAACTACAAGTACAACTACAACTACAACTACAAGAAGTACAACTACAACTACAACTTTAATAAATACAACTACAACTACAACTCAAACAAGTACAAGTACAACTACAACTAAAACAATAACAAATACAACTACAACAGGTACCACTACAATTAAGCAACTAAAACAAAACAAGTAAAACTACAACTACAACAAGTACAACTACAACTACAACAAGTACAAGTAAATTTACAATTACATTAAGCACAATTACAACTCCAAGAAGTATAGGTATAACTACAACTTCGACAATTACAACTACAACTACAACAAATACAACTACAACTACAACAAGTACAACTACAACTACAACTACAACAAGTACAGTACAACTACAACTGCAATTATTGCAAGAACAACTACAACTACAAAAAGTACAAGGACAACTACAACAAGTACTACAACTACAACAAGTACAAGTACAACTACAACTATAACAAAAGTACCTACAACTACAACAAGTACAATTACAACTACAACTACAAGAAGTACAACTACAACTACAACAAGTACAACTACAACTTCAACTACAACTACAACAAGTGCATTTACAACTACAACTACAACTTCAGCTCTAACAAGTAAAACTACAACTACAAAAAGTACAACAAAAACTACAACAGTACAAGTACAACTACAAGAAAAACTACTACAAGTACAACTACATCAAGTACAATTATAACTACAACAAGTACAGGTACAATTACAACTACAACTAACACAAGTACAAGTACACTACAACTAAAACAACTAAAACTACAACTACATATATAAGAAGGACAAATACAACTACAACAAGTACAACTACAACTACAACAAGTACAAGTACAACTACAGCCAGTACAACTACAACTACAACAAGTAAAAATACAACTACAACTAGTACAACTACAACTACAACAATTATAAATAGAACTACAACAACTACAATTACGATTAAAACTACAACAAAAACAAGTACAACTAAAAATACAACAAGTACAAGAACAAGTACAACTACAACATTCACAACTAAAAGTACAACTACAACAAGTACATCTAAAACTACAACTAGAACAAGTACAACTAATTCTACAACAAGTACAAGTACAGCTACAACTACAACAAATAAAACTACACTTAATACAAGAATATCTACAACTACAAATACAACAAGTGCAACTACAAGTATAACAAGTACAACTACAACTACAACTACAACAAGTACAGGTACAACTACAACTACAACTACAACAAGTACAACAACAACTACAACTACAACAAGTACAACTACAACTACAACAAGTACAACTACAACAAGTACAACTACAACTACAACTACAACAAGTACAAGTACAACTACAACTACAACAAGTACAACTACAACTACAACTACAACAAGTACAATTACAACTACAACTACAACAAGTACAACTTAAACTTTACCAAGTACAACTACAACTACAACAAGTACAACTACAACTACAACAAGTATAAGTATACTACAACTACACTAAGTACAACTACAATTACAACAAATACAAGTACAACTACAACTACAACAAGTACAAGTACAACTATAATTACAACAAGTACAAGTACAACTACAACTACAAGTACAAGTACAAGTACAACTACAACAATTGGAACTACGACTACAACAAGTACAAGTACAACTACAACTACAATAAGTGCAACAACAAGTACAGTACAAATGCAAATACAACAAGTACAAGTACAACTACAACTACAAAAAGAACTACAACTACAACAAGTAAAACTACAACTACAACAAGTACAAGTACAACTACAACTAAAACATGTACTAGTACAACTACAACAAGTAAAAGTACAACTACAACTACAACAAGTACAACAAAAAGTACAATAATTACAACTACAAATACAACAAGTACAACTACAACTACAACTATAACTACAACAAGTACAAATACAACTACAACTACAAAAAGTATAAGTCCAACAACAACTACAACTATAATTACAACAAGTACAAGTACAACTACAACTACAACTACAACAAGTACAAGTACAACTACAACTACAACAAGTACAACTACAACTACAACAAGTACAACTACAACTACAACAAGTACAAATACAACTACAACTACAACAAGTACAACTACAACTACAACAAGTACAAGTACAACTACAACTACAACAAGTACAACTACAACTACAACAAGTACAACTACAACTACAACAAGTACAACTACAACTACAACAAGTACAACTACAACTACAACAAGTACAAGTACAACTACAACTACAACAAAAACAAGTACAACTACAACTACAACAAGTACAAGTACAACTACAACTACAACTACAACAAGTACAATTACAACTACAACAAGTACAAGTACAACTACAACTACAACAAGTACAACTACAACTACAACTACAATAAGTAAAACTACAACTACAACAAGTACAAGTACAACTACAACTACAACAAGTACAAGTAAAATAACAACTACAACAAGTACAAGTACAACTACAACTACAACAAGTACAACTACAACTACAACAAGTACAAGTACAACTACAACTACAACAAGTACAACTACAACTACAACAAGTACAAGTACAACTACAAGTACAACTACAACTAGTACAAGTACAACTACAACTACAACAAATAGAACTACAACTACAACTACAAGTACAACTACAACTACAACATGTACAACTACAACTACAACTACAACAAGTACAACTACAACTACAACTACAACAAAAACAAGTAAAAGTACAACTACAACTACAACCAGTATAACTACAACTACAACAAGTACAACTCTAACTACAACAAGTACAAATACAACTACAACTACAACTACAAAAAGTATAAGTTTAACTACAACTACAATAAGTACAACTACAACTACAACAACTACATTAAAAACTACAACAAGTACAAGTACAACTACAAGTACAACAAGTACAAGTGAAACTACAACTACAACAAGTACAACTACAACTACAACAAGTTAAAGTCCAACTACAACTTCAAGAAGTACAAAGACAACTACAACAAGTATAAGTATACTTACAATTACAACAAGTACACATATAACTTCAACTACAACTACAACAAGTACACCTACAACTACAACAAGTACAAGTACAACTACAGCAAGTTCAACTATAACTACAAAAAGTACAATTACAACTACAACTACAACAAGTACAAGTACAACTACAACTACCAACTACAACAAGTACAACTACAACTACAACTACAACTACAACAAGTACAAGTACAACTACAACTACAGTAAGTACAACTACAACTACAACAAGTACAACTAAAACTACAACAAAAACAAGTACAACTACAACTACAACAAGTACAACTACAACTACAACAAGTATAAGTATAACTACAACTACAACAAGTACAACTACAATCACAAAATTTACAACTACAACTACAACCAATGCAGTAACAATTACGACTACAACAAGTACAAGCACAACTACAACTACATCAAGTATAAGTAGAACTGACAAATAGTACAAGTACAAGTAAAAGTACAACAAGTACAACTACAACTACAACATGTACAAGTACAACTACAACTACAACAAGTACAAGTGAAAGTACAACTACAAAAACACAAGTACAACTAAAAGTACAACAAGTACAAGTACAACTATAACTACAACAAGTACAAGTACAACTACAACTACAATAAGTACAAGAACAACTACAACTACTACAATTAAAACTACAAGTACAACTAAAACTACAACGAGTACAAGTACAACTACAACTACAACAAGTACAACTACAACTACAACAAGTACAACTACAACTACAACAAGTACAAGTACAACTACAACTACAACAAGTACAACTACAACTACAACAAGTACAACTACAACTACAACAAGTACAACTACAACTACAACAAGTACAACTACAACTACAACAAGTACAAGTACAACTACAACTACAACAAGTACAAGTACAACTACAACTACAACAAGTACAAGTACAATTACAACTACAACTACAACAAGTACAACTACAACTACAACTACAACAAGTACAACTACAACTACAACAAGTAAAAGTACAACTACAACTACAACAAGTACAAGTACAACTACAACTACAACAAGTACAACTACAACTACAACAAGTACAAGTAAAACTAGGTTTACAACAAGTACAAATACAACTACAACTATAACAAGTACAACTACAACTACAACAAGTACAACTACAACTACAACAAGAACAATTACAAGTACAACTACAACTACAACTACAACAAGTACAACAACAAAAAGTACAAGTACAAGACACCTACAACTACAACAAGTACAACTACAACTACAAAAAATACAACTACAACAAGTACAAGTACAACTACAACTACAACAAGTACAAGTACAACTACAACTACAAAAAGTACAACTACAACAAGTACAAGTACAACTACAACTACAAAAAATACAACTACAACTACAACAAGTACAAGTACAACTACAACTACAACAAGTAAAAGTACAAGTACAACTACAACAAGTATAAGTATAAATACAACTACAACAAGTACAACTACAACTACAACTACAACTACAACAAGTACAAGTACAACTACAACTACAACAAGTACAACTACAACTACAACAAGTACAACTACAACAACAACAAGTACAAGTACAACTACAAATACAACAAGTACAAGTACAAGTACAACTACAACAAGTACAAGTACAACTACAACTACACCAACTACAACTACAACTACAACTACAACAAGTACAACTACAACTACAACAAGTACAAGTACAACTACAACTACAACAAGTACAAGTACAACTACAACTACAACAAGTACAAGTACAACAACAACTACAACAAGTACAACTACAACTACAACAAGTACAAGTACAACTACAACTACAACAAGTACAAGTACAACTACAACTACAACAAGTACAACTTAAACTACAACAAGTACAACTACAACTACAACAAGTACAAGTACAACTACAACTACAACAAGTACAAGTACAACTACAACTACAACAAGTACAAGTACAACTACAACTACAACAATTACAACTACAACTAAAAAATACAACTACAACTACAACAAGTACAAGTACAACTACAACTACAACAAGTACAACTACAACTACAACAAGTACAACTACAACTACAACAAGTACAACTACAACTACAACAAGTACATTTACAACTACAACTACAACAAGTACAACTACAACTACAACAAGTACAACTACAACTACAACAAGTACAACTACAACTACAACTACAACAAGTACAACTACAACTACAACAAGTACAAGTTCAACTACAACTACAACAATTACAATTACAACTACAACAATTACAACTACAACTACAACAAGTACAGTTACAACAACTACAACTACAATAAGTACAAGTACAACTAAAACTACAACAAGTACAACTACAACTACAACAAGTACAAGTACAACTACAACTACAACAAGTACAAGTACAACTACAACTAAAACAAGTACAACTACAACTACAACAAGTACAACTACAACTAAAAAAACTACAACTACAACTACAACAAGTACAAGTACAACTACAACTACAAGAAGTACAACTACAACTACAACAAATACAAGTACAACTACAACTACAACAAGTACAACTACAACTACAACAAGTATAAGTACAACTACAACTACAACAAGTACAACTACAACTAAAACAAATACAAATACAACTAAAACAAGTACAACTACAACTACAACAACAACAGTACAAGTACAAGTACAACTACGGAAAGTACAAGTACAAGTACAACTACAACTACAACTACAACAAGTACAAGTACAACTACAACTACAACAAGTACATCCACAACTACAACTACAACAAGTACAACTACAACTACAACAACTACAACTACAACTACAACTACAACAAGTACAACTAAAACAACAACAAGTACAACTACAACTACAACAAGTACAACTACAACTACAACAAGTACAAGTACAACTACAACTACAACAAGTACAAATACAACTAAATCTACAACAACTAAAGGCATAATTCCATCTACAACAAGTACAAGTACAACTACAACTACAACAAGTACAACTACAACTACAACAATACAACTTGAACTACAACAAGTACAAGTACAACTACAACTACAACAAGTAAAAGTACAACTACAACTACAACAAGTACAAGTACAACTACAACTACAACAAGTACAAGTATAATTACAACTACAACTACAACAAGTACAACTACAATTACAACTACAACTACAACAAGTACAAGTACAACTACAACTACAACAAGTACAATTACAACTACAACTACAACAAGTACAACTACAACTACAACTACAACTACAACAAGTACAAGTACAACTACAACTACAACAAGTGAAACAACAAATACAACTACAACAAGTACAAGTACAACTACAACTACAACAAGTACAACTACAACTACAACAAGTACAAGTACAACTACAACTACAACAAGTACAACTACAACTACAACTACAACAAGTACAACTACAACTACAACATGTACAAGTACAAATACAACTACAACTGCAACAAGTACAACTAAAACTACACTACAACAAGTACAAGTACAACTACAACTACAACAAGTACAACTTAAACTACAACTACAACTACAAGAAATACAATTACAACTAAAAGTTCAACTATAACAAGTACAACTACAATTACAACTTCAACAAGAACAAGTCTAAGTACAACTACAACTACAACAAGTACAAGAACAACTCAACTACAACAAATACAACTACAACTACAAAATACAACTACAACTACAACAAGTACACCTAAAACAACAACAAGTACAATTACAACTACAATTACAAGTACAACTACAACTACAACAAGTACAACTACAACTACTACAACAAGTACAACTACAACCAGTAAAACTACAACTACAACTACTTCAAGTAGAAGTACAACTACAACTGCAACAAGTACAATTACAACTACAACTTAAACAAGTACAACTACAACAAGTACAACTACAACTACAACTAGTACAACTTAAACTACAACAAGTACAATTACAACTACAACAAGTACAAGTACAATTACAACTACAACTACAACAAGTACAACTACAATTACAACTACAACTACAACAAGTACAAGTACAACTACAACTACAACAAGTACAATTACAACTACAACTACAACAAGTACAACTACAACTACAACTACAACTACAACAAGTACAAGTACAACTACAACTATAACAAGTACAACTGCAACTACAACAAGTACAAGTACAACTACAACTACAACAAGTACAACTTAAACTACAACAAGTACAACTACAACTACAACAAGTACATGTACAACTATAACTTTAACAAGTACAACTACAATAAGTGGAACTACGACAAGAAGAAGTACAAGTACAACTAAAATTACAACAAGTATAAGTACAACTACCACTATAACAAATACAACTACAACTACAAAAAGTACAATAACAAGTACAACTACAACAAAAACAAGTACAACTAAAACTACAACAAGTACAACTTTAACTACACCAAGTACAACTACAACTACAACAAGTACAACTACAGCTACAACAAGTAGGTTTACAATTACAATAAGTACAAGTATAACTACAACTACATTAAGTTGAAGTATAAGTACAACCACAACAAGTACAACTACAATTACAACTTAAACAAGTACAACTACAACACAAACTACAACTACAACTACAACAAGTACAACTTAAACTACAACAAGTACTACTACAACTACAACAAGTACAAGTACAACTACAACTAAAACAAGTACAAGTACAACTACAACTACAAAAAATACAACTACAAATACAAATACAAGATATAAAAGTACAAAATAACTACAAAAAATACAACTACAATTACAACAAGTACAAGTACAAGTATAACTACAACTACATTAAGTACAACTGCAACTAAAATTACAAGAAGTAAATTTACAACTACAACAAGTACAACTACAGCTACAACTACAACAACTAAAACTAAAACTATAACAAGTACAACTACAACTACAACATGTGCATTAACAACTACAACTACAACAAGTACAAGTACAACAACAACTACAACAAGTACAAATATACAACTACAACTACAACTACAACTATAACAATTACAAGTACAACTACAAGTGCAATTAGTACAAGTACAACTACATAAAAGGACAAGTACAAATACAACTAAATCAGTAACAACTACAACTAGAACAACTACAACTACAACTACAACAAGTAGAACTACAACTAAAACATGGTCAAGTATAACTACAACTACAACAAGTACAAGTACAACTACAACTACAGGAAGTACAACTACCTCTATATCAGTTATAAGTATAAACAAAACTAGAACAAGTACAACTACAACTTCAACAAGTACAAGTACAACTACAACAAATGAAACTACAACTACAACAAGTACAAGTACAACTACATTTACAAACGCAACAAATACAAGTACAACTACAACTACAACAAGTACAACTACAACTACAACAAGTACAACTACAACTACAACAAGTACAAGTACAACTACAACTACAACAAGTACAAGTACAACTGCAATTACATTAAATAAAAGTACAAGTACAACTACAACTACAACTACAACAAGTAAAAGTACAAGTACAACTACAACTACAACAAGTACAAGTACAACTACAACTACAACACTTACAACTACAACTACAACAAGTTCAATTACAACTACAACAAGTACAACTACAACTACAACAAGTACAAGTACAGGTACAACTACAACAAGTACAACTCAACTACAACAAGTACAACTACAACTACAACAAGTACAAGTACACCTACAACTATAACAAGTACAAGTACAACTACAACTACAATTTGCACAAGTACAACTACAACTATAACTAAAATTACAAGAAGTAGAAGTAGAAGTACAACTACAATTACAAGTACAACTACAAGTACAACTACAACTACAATTACAAGAAGTACAGTACAACTACAACAAGTACAACTACAACTACAACAAGTATAAGTATAACTAAAACTACAACAAGTACAACTACAACTACAACAAGTGCAAGTATAACTACAACAAGTACAAATACAACTACAACTATAAGAAGTACAAGTACAACTACAACTACAACAAGTACAAGAAGTACAAGTACAACTACCACTACAACAAGTACAAGTGCAACTACAACAAGTACAACTACAACTACAACAAGTGAAAGTATAACTACAATTACAAGAGGAACAACAACAACTACAAATCTACAACTACAAGAAAAACAAGTACAACTACAACTACAACAAAAAAATTACATCTACAACTACAACTATTACAAATACAACTACAACTAGAACAATACAAGTACAACTACAACTACAGCATGTAAAAGTACAACTACAACTACAACAAGTACACGTACAACTACAACTACAAGAAGTACAAGTAAAAAAAACTACTAAAACTACAACAAATACAAATACAACTACAACAAGTACAAGTAGAAGTACAACTATGACTACAACAAGACTAGTGCACCTACAGCTACAACAAGTACAAGTACAACAACAACTACAACAAGTTTACCTACAACTAAAACTACAAAAAGTACAACTACAACTTCAACTACAACAAGTACAACTACAACTACAACAAGTACAATTACAACTACAACTACAACAAGTACAAGTACAACTACAACTACAACAAGTACAACTACAACTAAAACATGTACAATTACAACTACAACAAGTACAACTACAGGTACAACAAGTGGAACTACAACAAGTACAACTACATTTACAACAAGTACAACTACAACTACATCAAGTACAAGTACAACTACAACTACAACAAGTACAAGTACAACTACAATTACAACAAGTAAACTACAACTGGAACTACAACAAGTACAAGTACAACTACAACTACAACAAGTACAAATACAACCAAATCAACAACAAAAACAAGTACAATTACAACTACAACTGCAATTACAACAAGTACAAGTACAACTACAACTACAGCAAGTACAACTACATCTACAACTACATTAAGTACAACTACCACTACAACAAGTACAACTACAACTACAACAAAAACAAGTACAAGTACAACTACAACAAGTACAAGTACAACTACAACAAGTACAAGTACTATTACAACTACAACTACAACAAGTACAAATACAACTACATAAAGTACAAGTACAACTACATCTCCAGGAAGTACAACTACAACTACATCAGTTATAAGTATCAATAAAACTAGCACAAATACAACTACAACTATAACAAGTACAAGTTGAACTACAGCAACAATAACAAGAACTATAACTACAACTAAAACAAGTACAACTACAACTAGAACTACAACGACAACAAGTACAAGTACAACTACAACAAAATACAAGTACAACACCAAGTACAACTACAACAAGTACAACTAAAACTACAATTACAACTACAACAAGTACAAGTACCACTACAACTACAACAAGTACAACTACAACTACAACAAGTAAAACTACAACTACAACAAGTATAAGTATAACTACAACTACAACAAGTACAACTACAACTACAACTACAACAAGTACAACTAGAAGTACAAGAATTACAACTACAACTACAACAAATACGAGTACAACTTCAACTACAAAAAGTACAACTACAACTATAAAAAGCACAAGAATAACTACAACTACAACAAGGACGATTATAACTTCAACAAATACAACTACAACTACAACAAGTACAAGTACACCTACAACTATAACAAGTACAAGTACAACTAGAACTGCAATTAGTACAAGAATAACTATAATTACAACTACAACAAGTAGATGTACAACTACAACTACAACTACAACAAGTACAAGAAGAACTACAACTACAACAAGTACAACTACAACTACAACAAGTACAACTACATCTACAACTACAACAAGTACAACTACAAAAAGTACAAGTACAACTACAACTACAACAAGTACAACTACAACTACAACAAGTACAACTAGAAATACAACAAGTACAACTGCAACTACAACTACAACATATACAACTACTAGTACAACAAGTAAGAATACAAGTAGAACTACAAAAAGAACAACTACAACTACAACTACAACAAACTAAAACTAAAACAAAAACAAGTACAACTACAACTACAACTATAAGTACAACAAGTACAAGTACAACTACGACAAGTACAGTTACAACTACAACAGTGCAATTACGACTACGACAAGTAAAAGTACAAGTACAATTTTAACTACAACTGGTACAACTACAACTAAAAGAAGTAGAAGTACAACTACAACTTAAACAAGTACAACTACAACTACAACTACAAGAAGTACAAGTACAACTACAACTACAACAAGTACCAGTTAACTAAAACTACAACAAGTACAAGTACAACTACAACTACAACTACATCTACAACTATAATAAGTACAAGTACAACTAAAACAAGTAACAGTACAAGTACAACTACAATAAGTACAACGACAACTACAACAAGTACAACTACAACAGGTACAACTGAAACTAAAACAAGTACAAGTACAACTACAACTACAACAAGTACAAGTACAACTACCAGTACAACAAGTACAACTACAACTACAACTACAACAAATACAAGTACAACTACAACTACAACAAGTACAACTACAACTACAACAAGTACATTTTACATTTACAACAAGTACAAGTACAAGTACAACTACAACAAAAACTAAAACAAATACAACTACAACTAAAACTACAACTAAAACAAGTAAAACTACACCTACAACTACATTAAGTACAAGTACAACTACAACTACAACAACAAAAAGAACAAGTACAACTACAACTACAACTACAACAAGTACAACTACAACTACAACAAGTACAAGTACAAGTACAACTACAACTACAACAAGTACAACTTAAACTACAACAAGTACAACTACAACTACAACAAGTACAAGTACAACTACAACTACAACAAGTACAACTACAACTACAACAAGTACAATTAAAACTACAACTACAACAAGTACAACTAAAACTACAACTACAACAAGTACAAGTACAACTACAACTTTAACAAGTAAAAATAGAACAATAACTACAACAAATACAACTACAACTCCAACAAGTACAAGTACAACTACTAGTACAACAAGTACAAGTACATGTACAACTACAACAAGTAAAACAATAACTACAACAAGAAGAAGTACAACTACAACTACAACAAGAACAAATACAACTACAACTACAACTACAAAAAGTACAAGTACAACTACAACTACAACAAAAACAAGTACAACTACAAGTAAAACAAGTACAAGTACAAGTACAACTACGACTAGTACAATTACAACAAGTGGAACTACGACTACAACAAGTACAAGTACAACTACAACTACAACAAGTACAAGTACAGCTACAAATACAACAGGTACAAGTTATAATATAACTAAAAATATAACAAGTACAAGTACAACTACAACTATAACAAGTACAAGTACAACTACAACTACATATAATAAGTAAAACTACAACTACAAATACAACTACAACTACAACAAGTATGAGTATAACTACAACTACAACTAGTACAACTACAAAAAATACGAATACAACAACTACAACAAGTACAAGTACAACTACAACAAGTACAACTTCAACTACAACAAGTACGAGTATAAGTGTAACTAAAACAAGTACAACTACAACAAGAACAACAAGTACAAGTAGAACTACAACTACAACAAGTACAAGTACAACTACAACAAATACAAGTACAACTACAACAAGTACAACGACAACTACAACAAGTACAACTACAAGTACAACTACAACAAGTACAAGTACAACTACAACTACAACAAGTACAACTACAACTACAACAAGTACAACTACAACTACAACAAGTACAAATACAAGTACAACTACAAGTACTACTACAACTGCAACAAGTACAACTACAACTACAACAAGTACAAGTACAACTACAACTACAACAAGTACAAGTACAACTTCAACTACAAGTACAACTACAACTACAACAAGTACAATTCCAACTACAACTACAACAAAAACAAGTAAAAGTACAACTACAACTACAACAAGTAAAACTACAACTACAACAAGTACAACTACAACTACAACAAGTACAAGTACAACTACAACTACAACAAGTACAACTACAACTACAACAAGTACAAGTACAACTACAACTACAACAAGTACAACTAGAACTACAACTAAAACATGTACAAGTATAACTACAACAATAAGTACAAGTACAACTACAACTACAACAAGTACAAAGAAAACTACAACAATAACTAGTACAAGTACAACTACAACTACAAGTACAACTACAACTACAACACGTACAACACTAACTTCAACTACAAAGAGTACAAGTAAAACTAAAACTACAACAAGTACAAGTACAACTATAACTACAACAAGTACAACTACAACTACAACTACAAGTACAAGTACAACTACAACTACAACAAGTACAACTACAACTAAAACGAGTACAAGTACAACTACAACTACAACAAGTACAACTACAACTACAACAAGTACAACTACAACTACAACAAATACAACTACAACTACAACTACAACAAGTAAAACTACAACTACAACAAGTACAACTACAACTACAACAAATACAAGCACAGCTAAAGCTACAACAAATACAACTATAACTACAAGTACAGTATAACTACAACTACAACAAGTAGAGCTACAACTACAACAGTACAACTACAACTATCACAAGTACAAACTACAAGTACAACTACAACTACAACAAGTACAACTACAACTACAACAAGTACAAGTACAACTACAACTACAACAAGTACAAGTAAAACTACCACAAGTACAACTACAAGTACAACAAGTACAAGTACAACTACAAACACAACAAGTACAACTACAACTACAACTACAACAAGTACAACTACAACTACAACAAGTACAAGTACAACTACAACTACAACAAGTACAAGTACAACTACAACTACAAGAAGTACAACTACAACTACAACAAGTACAAGTACATCTACAACTACAACAAATATAAGTACAACTACAACTACAACAAGAATAACTACAACTACAACAAGTAAAACTACAACTACAAAAAGTACTAGTACAACTACAACTACAACTTGTATTAAAACTACAAGAAGTGGAACAACGACTACAACAAGTACAAGTACAACTATACCTAAATTAAGGACAAGTACATCTACTACTACAACAAGTACATGTACAACTATAACAAATACAAGTACAACTACAACTACAACAAGTAGAAGTACAACTACAACAAGTACCAGTACAACTACAACTAAATACTAAATCAAATACAACTGCACCTACAACAAGTACAACTACAACTACAAATACAACAAGTACAACTACAACTAAAACTACAACTACAACAAGTACAAGTACAACTACAACTACAACAAGTACAACTACAACTACAACAACTACAACTACAACTACAACTACAAATACAACTACAACTACAACAAGTACAACTACAACTACAACAAGTACAATTACAACTACAACTACAACAAGTACAAGTACAACTACAACTACAAAAAGTACAAGTACAACTACAACTACAACAAGTACAACTACAACTACAACAAATACAAGTACAACTACAACTACAACAAGTACAACTACAACTACAACAAGTACAACTACAACTACAACAAGTACAAGTACAACTACAACTACAACAAGTACAAGTACAACTACAACAAGTACAACTACAACTACAACAAATACAAGTACAACTACAACTACAACAAGTACAAGTACAACTACAACTACAACAAATACAACTACAACTACAACTAAAACAAGTACAACTATAACTACAATTACAACAACTACAACTACAATAAATAAAAATACAACTACAAGTAGTAAAACTACAACTACAACAAGTACAAACACAATTACAACAAGTACCAGTACAAACACAATTACAACAAGTACCAGTACAAATACATTTACAACAAGTACAACTACAACTACAACAAGTACAACTACAACTGCAACAAGTACAAATAAAACTTCAACAAATACAAGTACATCTACAACTACAACAAGTACAAGTACAACTACGACTACAACAGTACAAGTACAACTACAACTACAACTACAACAAGTACAACTACAACTACAACTACAACAAGTACAACTACAACTACAACTACAACTACAACAAGTACAACTACAACTACAACAAGTACAATTACAACTACAACAAGTACAACTACAACTACAACAAGTACAAGTACAACTACAACTACAACTACAACAAGTACAAATACAACTACAACAAGTACAACTACAACTACAACTACAACAAGTACAACTACAACTACAACAAGTACAATTACAATTACAAGAAGTACAACAACAACTACAAGAAATATAACTACAACTACAACTACAACACGTTTAAATAAAACTAAAACTACAACAAGTACAAGTACAATTACAACTACAACAAGTACAACTACAACTACAACAAGGACAAGTACAAGTACAACTACAACAAGTACAACTACAAGTACAACAAGTACAACTATAAATACAACTACAACAAGTACAACTACAACTACAACAAGTACAAGTACAACTACAACTACAACAAGTACAAGAACAACAACAACTACAACAAGTACAACTCCAACTACAACTACAAAGACAACTGAAACACTAGAAGTACACCTACAACTACAACTACAACAAGTACAACTACAACTACAACTACAACAAGTACAAATACAACTACAACTTCAACTTTAACAAGTAAAAGTACAACTACAACTAAAACAAGTACCGCTACAACTACAACAATTACAAGTACAAAAAGGACAAGTACAAGAACAACTAAAACAAGTACAACTACAACTACAACAAGTACAAATACAACTACAACAAGTACAAGTACAACTACAACAATTAAGACTACAACAAGTACAACTACAATCACAACTACAACAAGTATAAGTACAACTACAACTACAACTACAACAAGTACAACTACAACTACAACTACAACAAGTACAAGTACAACTACAACTACAACAAGTACATGTACAACTACAACTACAACAATTACAAATACAAATAGTACAACTACAACTACAACAAGTACAATTACAAATACCACAAAAACAACTACAACTACAACAAGTACAAGTACAACTACAACTACAACAAGTAGAAGTACAACTACAACTACAACAAGTACAACTGAAACTACAACAAGTACAAATACAAGTACACCAAGTACAAGTACAAGTACAACTACAACAAGTACAATTACAACTACAACAAGTGGAACAACCACTATAAGAAGTACAAGCACAACTACAACTACAACAAGTACAAGTACAACTAAACAAGAACAAGTAAAAGTACAATTACACGAAGTACAATTACAACTACAACTACAACAAGGTGAAGTACAACTACGAGTACAAAAAGTACAACTAAAACTATAGGAAGTAAAACTTTAACTACATAATGTATACGTATAACTAAAGCTAGAACAAGTAAAAGTACAACTACAACATGTACAACTACAACTACAACGAGTACAACTACAACTACAACAAGTACAACTACAACTACAACATGTACATGTACAAGTACAACTAAAACACCTACAACTACAACTAAAAGAAGTACAACTGCAAATACAACTACAAGAAGTACAACTACATCTACAACTACATTAAGTACAAGTACAACTACAACATATACAACTTCAACTACAACTACAACCAGTACAACTACACATACAACAATTACAATTACAACTACAAAAAGTACAACTACAACAACAACTACATTTACAACTACCAGAAGTAGAAGTACAACTACAACTACGACAAGTACAAGTACAACTACAACTAAAACAAGTACAACTACAACTACAACAAGAACAACAACTTCAACTACAACTACAACAAATACAAGTACAAGTAAAACACGTAGAACAACAACTACAACAAGTATAACTACAACTTCAACAAGTACAAGTACAACAACAACTACAAGAAGTACAAGTACAACAAACATTACAAAAAGTACAACTACAACTACAACAAGTACAACTACAACTACAACAAGTACAACTACAACAAGTACAAATACAACTACAACTACAACAAGTACAACTACAACTACAACAAGTACATTTACAACAAGTACAACTACAACTACAACAAGTACAAGTACAAGTACAACTAAAACAAGTACAACATAAACTACAACAAGTACAACTACAACTACAACAAATACAAATACAACTATAATTACAAGTACAACTACAGCTACAACTACAACAAGTACAACTACAACTACAACATGTAGAACTACAACTACAACAGTACAACTACAACTACAACAAGTACAAGTACAAGTACAACTACAACAAAAACAAGTACAACTACAACTACAACAAGTACAACTACAACTACAACAAGTACAACTACAAATACAACAAGTACAAGTACAAGTACAACTACAACAAGTACAAGTAGATGTACAACTAAAACAAGTACAACTACAACTACAACAAGTACAAGTACAACTACAACAAGTACACGTACAATTACAACTACAACAAGCTCAACTACAACTAGAACTACAATAAGTTCATCTACAACTACACTAAGTAAAAGTAAAATTACAAGTACAACAAGTAAAACTACAACTATAACTATTACAAGTACAACTTTAACTACAACAATTACACGTACAAGTAGAACTACAACAAGTACAAGTACACCTACAACTACAACAAGTACAACTGAAACTAAAAGTAAAAATACAAGTACAACAAGTACAAGTACAAGTACAACTACAAAAAGTACAACTAAAACTACAACAAGTTGAACTACAACTACAACAAGTACAAGTACACTTACAACAACAACAAGTACAAGCACAAATACAACTACAACAAATAAAACTACAACTACAAAAAATTCAAGTATAACTACAACTACAACAAGTATAATTACAACAACAACTACAACAAGTAGAAGTACAACTACAACTACAACAAGTACAACTACAACTACAACTACATCAAGTGTAAGTATACCTAAAACTAGAACAAGTACAAGTACAACCACAACAAGTACTACTACAACTACAACAAACACAAGTACAACTACAACTACAACAAGGACAAAGTACAACTACAACTACAACAAGTACAACTACAACAACAAAAAGTACAAGTACAACTACAATTACAACAAGTACAACTACAACTAAAACAAGTATAAGTATAACTACAACTACGACAAGTATAACTACAACTAAAACAAATACCACTACAACAAGTACAGTAACACTACAACTACAACAAGTACAAGTACACCTACAACTAAATCAAGTACGACTACAACTACAAGAAGTACAAGTACAACTACAACCAAAACAAGTACAACTTAAACTACAACAAATACAACTACAACTAAACAAATACAAGTACAACTACAAATACAACAAGTACAACTACAACCAGTACAACTACAACTACAAAAAATTCAAGTATAACTACAACTACAACAAGGTTAATTACAACAACAACCACAACAAGTACAAGTACAACTACAACTACAGGAAGTACAACCACAACTACATCAAGTTTAAGTATAACTAAAAATAGAACAAGTACAAGTACAACTTCAACAAGTACTACTACAACTACAACAACTCAAACTCCAAGTACAACTACAACTACAACAAGTACAAGTACAACTACAACAAGTACAACTGCAACTACAACAAGTACAACTACAATAACAACAAATACAAGTATAACTACAATTACAACAAGTACAACTACAACTAAAACAGGTATAACTATAACTACAACTACGACAAGTATAACTACAACTACAAGAAGTACAAGTACAACTACAACTAATACAAGTACAACTAAAACTACAAAAAGTCCAATTACAACTACAAATACAACAAGTTCAAGTACAACTACAACTGCAAAAAGTACAACTATAAATACAACTAAAACAAATACAAGTACAACTACAACTACAACAAGTACAACTTTAACTACAACAAGTACAACTACAACTACAACAAGTAAAAGTACAAGTACAACTACAACAAGTACAACTACAACTACAACAAGTGGAGTTACGAGTACAAGAAGTACAAGTACATCTACAACTACAACAAATGTAAATACAAATACAACTACAACAAGTACAACTTCAACAACTAGACAGAGACAGAAAGAACAAAATGTATCAGAAGGGATATATATATATATATATATATATATATATATATATATATATAGAGAGAGAGAGAGAGACCGACAGACAGAAACAGATAGACAGACAAAGACATACATGCAGACGGACGGACAGACAGAGATGTAGGAGGACGAGGTAAGAGGGAGATAAACTGATGAAGGAGACAAAGTGTGAAAGAGGAAAACCTGAAAGAAAGAAAAGAAGAAAAAGCACAGCAGGTAATTATTTATCAAGCGCAAGAACTCTTTACAATACATGTAGAAAAATTACAACTTATGTATAAAAACTATTAAAAGCAAATATACATAAAACAATGCGTCTCTTTCGTATGCCTGTGTCATAACATGTATTAAGGTTTTGCTGATAAATTTGTTGAATGCACATAGATCTTTTACTCAAGTAGAAAAATCTAAAATAATGATTCTATTCAAAAACATTAAACTGTGCGGGCAAAGTGTTTCGTTTTATGTACTCTAGGTTTAGCTATTGGAAAAGAGGGGGGAAAAAGAGGTATATAAGTAATAAAATGTTGATTTCATTGATACACATTTCATGGACCTTTATTTTTTTTTCATTTTGTTCCAAAATATCTACCATATAGAAAAGAGGAAAAACAGGGACAGAATCATAGAGATTGAAACACAGTCATGTCGGCCGACGCATGAGAAAATAAAAGACAAGCAATGAATATCGTTAGAATGGAAGATGGATTAATGTCCTGATTTAGATGCGCACACAAGGTTTACAAAATATAATTCAGAAAAGAGAGAAGAGGCACACAGAAGATGGAGATAGATAGATAGAGAGAGAGAGAAAGACATAGACACATGCTTTAAGAATGGATATCAAATTTTAAAAAACACAGAGATATTATTAAATCATATTTAATTAAGCAATAGTATTGTTTGATACGCATTGATGGTTATGGTGTAAAAAGAAAAACTATCAAAAAAAATTTGTTATAAAGATCTTAATCATGATTTGCAAAGACAAAAAACTGTTCGGGCAATGTGATTCGTATAATGTAGGCTTGTTGTAGCCACCAGGGACGGTGGCGGGAAAAGAGGCATAAAAGGGTCAATTAGTTGGGCTCATTGTTACCCACCCGATGGACCCCCAATCCCCCACCGAAGCACCCACATGCTGTTACAAGAGAATGGAAATGACCCGAAAAAAAAAGAGTCGCAAAGAAAAGAAAAAGTAAAGAGCGGCGGAGCAGATTAGACACAGAGAGAGAGAGAGAGAGAGAGAGAGAGAGAGAGAGAGAGAGAGAGAGTGGGAGAGGAAGAGAGTGAAAAAGACAGAAAGTCAGACAAAGAAAGTTTTAAGGAAAATAAAGTGAAAAAAAAACGAAAGAAATAAGGTCGCTCGGGTATAGAAAGAGACAAAATGAGAGACCATGAGAGAGAGAGAGAAAAAGAGAGAGAGAGAGAGAGAGAGAGAGAGAGAGAGAGAGAGAGAGAAGGCAAGTGGAAGTGAAGTAGACAGAGGGCCAAAAAGATGAAACACGGGGAGACAGAAGGAGGGATAGTGTGGAAGATGAGGAATCAGAAATAGAACAAAGAAAAAGCGACACATAGTAATTTATAAAGAAAGAAAGACTAATGAACTGCCATGGACATATCCAATCAAAATTTAGGAAAAAATTAAAAAATGACAAGATACAGGCAAGGAAAAGACAGATAGCTATAGAGATAGGTAGACGGATAGAGAAAAGAAGAGAAAGAGAAAAAGAGAGAGAAAAAAACACAGAGAAAGATTGAGAGAGCGTAGAAGGAAAATACCCCGGAAAAAGGAATAGTCTCATAACTACACACGAGGTAAAGGAAAAAATAAACAAACCCACAGGCGTGTTGACAAACTGAACAAACTCATCCCTAGATACAAAGGGCAGCTATTTCAAGTTAATCAGTTATGGTATAGAGTTACGTATCATACACGGTTTTAACTGATTTTCTTGAAAAATTGAAACATTCATCCCACTATGTATCATGACAGAGAAACAGGTTTTTATATAGTTAATATTCGGTAAGAAGTGCAGGTTGTAGTTACATTTCACCGGATTTTACCTTTTTCAAATAGACATTGAACAAAATTGTAAGAAAATGCGTCGCAAGTAAACCGCATGAAGAAAGCGTGTCACTGTTTACTTAATATGGATCAGGAGCGGTTGAACTTTGCCTGGCAAGGCAACTTCGCCAGGAACTGGCTCCAAGCCCTAACGGTGTTAAGGCCCGTAAAACGGTCAAGGTCCACATACTATGACGGCCCGCGCCTGTCGTCATTTATGCTTTGGGTCTGATGTGGTTCCTCCCATAAAACACCGGGATGCGCACTTGTGTGCATCACTTTGGTGCTTGGATGCTGGCAGGGAAGTTTTGTCGTGGGTCGTGTGAGAAGCACAACCTGCTCAGAGGTACCGGCGACTTGGGTACTTCGTCGATGTGGTGTCGGTGGGCCGGCTATCCTGAGAGTGTCTATATGGCGGAGGTTCAGAGCTGAAACCCTTCACCCCCTGCAATCTAATGACATTCCTCCCCTTATGGGGAGCTGAATATCTTCCTTTATAGGGAGACGTTTTTTGGTTTGTTTTTTAACTTTTAAAGGGGCATTATCCATGAAACATACAAAAACCCTTCTATTTATTTGTTATCTTTCATGTGATAGAAATTTAACATTTAACTGGTGACTGGAACGTCATATCTGCTTTTGAGCACTAAAATCGTGATAGATTCTGCCTCGATGAGACTGCAAGTAAATAGCGACACATAAGGAAAAATATTTTGTAATAAACTGATAGAGACATAAAGGTAAAGTTAATTTATCGGAAGTCTCAGAAGAGAGGCAAAGAAGAAAGAGATAGCGGGAAAGAATGTGAAAAAAAAATTAAAGAGGACAAAAGAAGTTAGAGAGAAAAGTAATGTATTGACATAGACACACACGAAAGAAAATGAAATATTTATTTTAAGTGGATGACGTCACGCAAAGAAAAGAAAAATAAATGGTTCTCTTAAGTGAGGGGAGAGACAAGTAGAAGAGAGAGAGAGAAAGAGAGACAATGACAGAGAGAGAAAGAGAGAGAGAGAGAGAGAGAGAGAGAGAGAGAGAGAGAGAGAGAGAGAGAGAGAGAGAGAGAGAGAGAGAGAGAGAGAGAGAGAGAGAGAGAGAGAGAGTTAAAGACTAGGAACGAGACAGACAGCGAAACAATGAATACAAATCATGTTAATATACAAAAGTCAAAAAACTGTTCGAGCAAAGTGATTCGTTAGTATGTGCGCCAGTTGTAGTCACTGGGGTGGTAATGGGAAAAGGTATATTTTCATTTTTTAGGGTCATTGATTCGCCTGTAATGGACCTTAATTTTTCTCATTTTTACGGAAGAACCCACATGTTACAAAAAGAAAAATTAGACACACAATCATGGAGATGAAACACATTGTTTGCCGACGCATAAGAAAATAAAAGACGACTGATGTAAACGCTAATAAAAAGCCGATGTTCGAAAGACATCCAACATAGTAAAATTTATAAACATACAAAAGATGGGTTCCATGTAAGGATTCATGAGGAAAACAGGCTTTCAATTAGAGCGGTAATGTAAACCAAGGAAACTGGTGACAATGAGGTTGTAACGGTAAAGGAACGCTAGTAAATTCTGATTCAAAGACAAGAAAGATCAAAACGACTACTTTTCGCAAAGGTTAGAAACATCAGCAGAGAACAGGGGTTTAAAAAAAGGGAAGACCAGTCATAGGTATAGACAGAGCGTGTACATTGACGCATGTTCAATAAAGAATTAGAGATAGAATAAACATGTAACAAAAGAAAAGATATATATATTTTATAAAGATTTATCATAAGGTCAGAATGATGAACAGAAAGAGAGAGAGGGAGAGAGAGAGAGGGGGGGAGAAAGAGACAGAGATAGAGACAGAGACAGAGACAGAGACAGAGATAGTGACAGAGACATACAGAGAGAGAGAGAAAGCAAATGGGAATGAAGTAGAGAGGGGATCAAAAAGATGAAACAGAGGGAGACAGAAGGAGAGATAGTGTGGAAGATGAAGAATCGGAAATAGAAGAAAGAAAGAGCCACTAATAGTTAGAAAGTACGAAAGACTAATTAACTGCCATGGACACATCTAATAGCAAAAAAAAAATTGAAAATGAAAAGATAGAGGAACAAAAAAGAGAGACAGATATAGAGATAGGTAGACGGATATTAGGATAGAGAGAGAGAAGAGGAGGAGGAGGAGAGAAAGAGATAGACTTTGAAAAAGGAAGAGCAGTAAAAAAATGGTAAAAATAGCGATACACACTTACAGAGGAAGATTGATTAATAGGCTGAATTAGAAAGAGGGAGAAAGAGAGAGATTTAGACCGACAGAGAGGGTTTGGAATGGACATAACCCTGAAAAAGAAAGAATCGCAAAGAAAAGAAAAAGTAAAGAACGATGGAGCAGGAGAAAAAGAGAGAGGGAGAGACACAGATACAGAGAGAGAGAGAGAGAGAGAGAGAGAGAGAGAGAAAGA
>JAWDGP010003292.1:640000-710327 GCA_033675545.1 Elysia crispata | reverse complement strand
CATTAATTTTTGGTCCATCACATTTGTGTCTACTAAATTTTGGTCCACAAAATTTGTCCTCTTTTTTTTTGTTCGTTTAAATTTCCCCCCTGTTATATTTTACACAGAAATTTTACTCCCTTAAAGTATGCTCTATTAAAATATTCTCTCTTCGATTGGTGGTCGCGGAATATTTATTCCATTTTAATTTGGTCATATCACTCTTCAAATTTTAACCCTCAAAAATCACACCCTATTTTAAAGTCCGTTCAATTTTCTTTCGCGCGATTATGGTCCCTTTTATAAGGAATCCAACCATTTGAGTCTTAAAAAAATTTGTTTCTTTACGTCCCTGAAAGTTTTGTCCTAAAATTTTACTGCTTTGCAATCGATATACTAAATCTCATACTTTTTAACTTTGAGACCTAAAAGATTGGTCCATTAATTTTTGGTCCATTACATTTTGGTCTACTAAATTTTGGTCCATAAAATTTGTCCCCTTTTTTTTGTTAGTTTATTTTTGATCCCAGTAATATTTTACACGGAAATTTTACTCCCATAAATTCTGCGCTATTAAAAATTTCTCTCTTCGATTGTTGGTCCCGGAATATTTCTTTTCACTTAATTTGGTCAATTTACCTTTAAAATTTTAACCCTCAAAGTTCACTCACTAATTTAAAGTCCATTCCATTTCCTTTTGCGCGATTATGTTCTCTTAAATAAGAAACCGAAACGTTAAAATGTCTTTAAAAAGTTATTTCTTTACGTCCCCGACAGTTGTGTCCTTAAATTTTGCTTTATTCCAATGTTAATACTAACTTTTATACTTTGAGACCGAAAATATTGGTCCAATAATTTGTGGTACATCACATTTGTGTCTCCTAAATTTTGGTCCATCAAATTTGTCCCCTCTTTTTTGTTCGTTTAAATTTGGTCCCTATAATATTGTTCATGGAATTTTAGTGCCTTCAAATCTGCAGTGTTAAAAAATTGTCTCTTTGATTGGTTTCACTTAAATTTGATCATTTCAGTCTTAAAATTCTAACCTTGAAAGTTAACCTTCAAATTTAAAGTCAGTTCAATTTTGTTTCCCACGATTATGGTCTCTTAAATAAGAAACCCAACCATTTTAGACTTAAAAAATTTCTTTCTTTACGTCCCTGAAAGATTTTCTTTTAATTTTACTGCTTTGATATCGATATACTAAATCTTATACTTTTTAGGTTGAGACCTAAAATATTGGTCCATTAATTTTTGGTCCATCACATTTGTGTCTACTAAATTTTGGTCCACAAAATTTGTCCTCTTTTTTTTTGTTCGTTTAAATTTGCCCCCCTGTTATATTTTACACAGAAATTTTACTCCCTTAAAGTATGCTCTATTAAAATATTCTCTCTTCGATTGGTGGTCGCGGAATATTTATTCCATTTTAATTTGGTCATATCACTCTTCAAATTTTAACCCTCAAAAATCACACCCTATTTTAAAGTCCGTTCAATTTTCTTTCGCGCGATTATGGTCCCTTTTATAAGGAATCCAACCATTTGAGTCTTAAAAAAATTTGTTTCTTTACGTCCCTGAAAGTTTTGTCCTAAAATTTTACTGCTTTGCAATCGATATACTAAATCTCATACTTTTTAACTTTGAGACCTAAAAGATTGGTCCATTAATTTTTGGTCCATTACATTTTGGTCTACTAAATTTTGGTCCATAAAATTTGTCCCCTTTTTTTTGTTAGTTTATTTTTGATCCCAGTAATATTTTACACGGAAATTTTACTCCCATAAATTCTGCGCTATTAAAAATTTCTCTCTTCGATTGTTGGTCCCGGAATATTTCTTTTCACTTAATTTGGTCAATTTACCTTTAAAATTTTAACCCTCAAAGTTCACTCACTAATTTAAAGTCCATTCCATTTCCTTTTGCGCGATTATGTTCTCTTAAATAAGAAACCGAAACGTTAAAATGTCTTTAAAAAGTTATTTCTTTACGTCCCCGACAGTTGTGTCCTTAAATTTTGCTTTATTCCAATGTTAATACTAACTTTTATACTTTGAGACCGAAAATATTGGTCCAATAATTTGTGGTACATCACATTTGTGTCTCCTAAATTTTGGTCCATCAAATTTGTCCCCTCTTTTTTGTTCGTTTAAATTTGGTCCCTATAATATTGTTCATGGAATTTTAGTGCCTTCAAATCTGCAGTGTTAAAAAATTGTCTCTTTGATTGGTTTCACTTAAATTTGATCATTTCAGTCTTAAAATTCTAACCTTGAAAGTTAACCTTCAAATTTAAAGTCAGTTCAATTTTGTTTCCCACGATTATGGTCTCTTAAATAAGAAACCCAACCATTTTAGACTTAAAAAATTTCTTTCTTTACGTCCCTGAAAGATTTTCTTTTAATTTTACTGCTTTGATATCGATATACTAAATCTTATACTTTTTAGGTTGAGACCTAAAATATTGGTCCATTAATTTTTGGTCCATCACATTTGTGTCTACTAAATTTTGGTCCACAAAATTTGTCCTCTTTTTTTTTGTTCGTTTAAATTTCCCCCCTGTTATATTTTACACAGAAATTTTACTCCCTTAAAGTATGCTCTATTAAAATATTCTCTCTTCGATTGGTGGTCGCGGAATATTTATTCCATTTTAATTTGGTCATATCACTCTTCAAATTTTAACCCTCAAAAATCACACCCTATTTTAAAGTCCGTTCAATTTTCTTTCGCGCGATTATGGTCCCTTTTATAAGGAATCCAACCATTTGAGTCTTAAAAAAATTTGTTTCTTTACGTCCCTGAAAGTTTTGTCCTAAAATTTTACTGCTTTGCAATCGATATACTAAATCTCATACTTTTTAACTTTGAGACCTAAAAGATTGGTCCATTAATTTTTGGTCCATTACATTTTGGTCTACTAAATTTTGGTCCATAAAATTTGTCCCCTTTTTTTTGTTAGTTTATTTTTGATCCCAGTAATATTTTACACGGAAATTTTACTCCCATAAATTCTGCGCTATTAAAAATTTCTCTCTTCGATTGTTGGTCCCGGAATATTTCTTTTCACTTAATTTGGTCAATTTACCTTTAAAATTTTAACCCTCAAAGTTCACTCACTAATTTAAAGTCCATTCCATTTCCTTTTGCGCGATTATGTTCTCTTAAATAAGAAACCGAAACGTTAAAATGTCTTTAAAAAGTTATTTCTTTACGTCCCCGACAGTTGTGTCCTTAAATTTTGCTTTATTCCAATGTTAATACTAACTTTTATACTTTGAGACCGAAAATATTGGTCCAATAATTTGTGGTACATCACATTTGTGTCTCCTAAATTTTGGTCCATCAAATTTGTCCCCTCTTTTTTGTTCGTTTAAATTTGGTCCCTATAATATTGTTCATGGAATTTTAGTGCCTTCAAATCTGCAGTGTTAAAAAATTGTCTCTTTGATTGGTTTCACTTAAATTTGATCATTTCAGTCTTAAAATTCTAACCTTGAAAGTTAACCTTCAAATTTAAAGTCAGTTCAATTTTGTTTCCCACGATTATGGTCTCTTAAATAAGAAACCCAACCATTTTAGACTTAAAAAATTTCTTTCTTTACGTCCCTGAAAGATTTTCTTTTAATTTTACTGCTTTGATATCGATATACTAAATCTTATACTTTTTAGGTTGAGACCTAAAATATTGGTCCATTAATTTTTGGTCCATCACATTTGTGTCTACTAAATTTTGGTCCACAAAATTTGTCCTCTTTTTTTTTGTTCGTTTAAATTTGCCCCCTGTTATATTTTACACAGAAATTTTACTCCCTTAAAGTATGCTCTATTAAAATATTCTCTCTTCGGTTGGTGGTCGCGGAATATTTATTCCATTTTAATCTGGTCATATCACTCTTCAAATTTTAACCCTCAAAAATCACACCCTATTTTAAAGTCCGTTCAATTTTCTTTCGCGCGATTATGGTCCCTTATATAAGGAATCCAACCATTTGAGTCTTAAAAAAATTTGTTTCTTTACGTCCCTGAAAGTTTTGTCCTAAAATTTTACTGCTTTGCAATCGATATACTAAATCTCATACTTTTTAAGTTTGAGACCTAAAAGATTGGTCCATTAATTTTTGGTCCATTACATTTTGGTCTACTAAATTTTGGTCCATAAAATTTGTCCCCTTTTTTTTGTTAGTTTATTTTTGATCCCAGTAATATTTTACACGGAAATTTTACTCCCATAAATTCTGCGCTATTAAAAATTTCTCTCTTCGATTGTTGGTCCCGGAATATTTCTTTTCACTTAATTTGGTCAATTTACCTTTAAAATTTTAACCCTCAAAGTTCACTCACTAATTTAAAGTCCATTCCATTTCCTTTTGCGCGATTATGTTCTCTTAAATAAGAAACCGAAACGTTAAAATGTCTTTAAAAAGTTATTTCTTTACGTCCCCGACAGTTGTGTCCTTAAATTTTGCTTTATTCCAATGTTAATACTAACTTTTATACTTTGAGACCGAAAATATTGGTCCAATAATTTGTGGTACATCACATTTGTGTCTCCTAAATTTTGGTCCATCAAATTTGTCCCCTCTTTTTTGTTCGTTTAAATTTGGTCCCTATAATATTGTTCATGGAATTTTAGTGCCTTCAAATCTGCAGTGTTAAAAAATTGTCTCTTTGATTGGTTTCACTTAAATTTGATCATTTCAGTCTTAAAATTCTAACCTTGAAAGTTAACCTTCAAATTTAAAGTCAGTTCAATTTTGTTTCCCACGATTATGGTCTCTTAAATAAGAAACCCAACCATTTTAGACTTAAAAAATTTCTTTCTTTACGTCCCTGAAAGATTTTCTTTTAATTTTACTGCTTTGATATCGATATACTAAATCTTATACTTTTTAGGTTGAGACCTAAAATATTGGTCCATTAATTTTTGGTCCATCACATTTGTGTCTACTAAATTTTGGTCCACAAAATTTGTCCTCTTTTTTTTTGTTCGTTTAAATTTGCCCCCCTGTTATATTTTACACAGAAATTTTACTCCCTTAAAGTATGCTCTATTAAAATATTCTCTCTTCGGTTGGTGGTCGCGGAATATTTATTCCATTTTAATCTGGTCATATCACTCTTCAAATTTTAACCCTCAAAAATCACACCCTATTTTAAAGTCCGTTCAATTTTCTTTCGCGCGATTATGGTCCCTTATATAAGGAATCCAACCATTTGAGTCTTAAAAAAATTTGTTTCTTTACGTCCCTGAAAGTTTTGTCCTAAAATTTTACTGCTTTGCAATCGATATACTAAATCTCATACTTTTTAAGTTTGAGACCTAAAAGATTGGTCCATTAATTTTTGGTCCATTACATTTTGGTCTACTAAATTTTGGTCCATAAAATTTGTCCCCTTTTTTTTGTTAGTTTATTTTTGATCCCAGTAATATTTTACACGGAAATTTTACTCCCATAAATTCTGCGCTATTAAAAATTTCTCTCTTCGATTGTTGGTCCCGGAATATTTCTTTTCACTTAATTTGGTCAATTTACCTTTAAAATTTTAACCCTCAAAGTTCACTCACTAATTTAAAGTCCATTCCATTTCCTTTTGCGCGATTATGTTCTCTTAAATAAGAAACCGAAACGTTAAAATGTCTTTAAAAAGTTATTTCTTTACGTCCCCGACAGTTGTGTCCTTAAATTTTGCTTTATTCCAATGTTAATACTAACTTTTATACTTTGAGACCGAAAATATTGGTCCAATAATTTGTGGTACATCACATTTGTGTCTCCTAAATTTTGGTCCATCAAATTTGTCCCCTCTTTTTTGTTCGTTTAAATTTGGTCCCTATAATATTGTTCATGGAATTTTAGTGCCTTCAAATCTGCAGTATTAAAAAATTGTCTCTTTGATTGGTTTCACTTAAATTTGATCATTTCAGTCTTAAAATTCTATGGCCGTATTCAGAACATTTGGGAGTTAACGCACACGTAAAATTTGCGACCTGTCTTTATAATGACATCGTTATCTACGACGTATTCAGAAGATTTCTAACGACATCGTTAACTAAGTCGCATTCAAAACATTTTTCTAACGATAGCGTTAAAAATAATGTCCGAGATAATTAATTTATCATTAACTTTTGGCGTGTTTTGCAAAAAATTGTCACTTTTCACCCGGAAGTTAAGGCTGTTGCCTTGTTTACATTTCATATCGGGCTTGACAACGATGTTTAATGTATAGAAAAAACTGTTTGGAACATTATGCAGATTAATGGTTCTTGTTCTAGATGCAACCCATGGATGAAACTGTTCTTTAATATATATATATATATATATATATATATATATATATATATATATATATATATAGATCTATATAGTCTTTGCTTTAACAGTGTCCCTCATCTGATCTAACATAGAGCTAGATCTAGATTTAAATCTAAGCTTATTTAGAGCTACAATCATAACAATGCCTACAGTTAATCTAGACTTTGGAAACTCAATGCAATGCATTGTAAGATGTTGTGGAACAACAATTGCTGTTCAGAATGAGTTTAAGAGTAAAACTTTAGTTAACTAAATTCCCAGCTTGTTATCTCTCATTCGATTTATATAAGGGTTATGCCTAGATCTAGATCTAGATCTAGATCCAGGCCTTAAAGCAAACCTGTGTCTGTACCTAGATCTAGATCTAAATTACAATTTATTAAGGTAAAGTAAGAGGCCTATTTTTTAATTACTCTTTGACTGAGTCTAAATAACCTAAAAGACCACAAAGACTACGTTATTTGTTGAATTTATGAGTAAAATGTTTCCAATCTTTATAGCCCATGCCAAGTTTTTTTTTACAAGATTTAGATGGGAAAGGCCCTTCATTAATGTCTATTGGTAGTAATGCTACTGCAAATGATTGTAATATTACTTATAAAAGTGTAAAAAAAAATAAATGAAGAATTGGACTTGTAGCAATACTTTCTCTTAATTGAGATAACATAAGGATGAATTAAAAAAATAAGCATCCCTTGGTTTGACTACTTTTTTATGTATATTACAGGTCTTTTCGAATTTATTTAGAAAAGTCTTTACAGATTATGATTATAAATGAAAAGCATAGGTGAAAACATTCTATTATTTCTAGGTATAAAATATCCTCTCTGATGGGCATAACATACTCATTATTTTATTTGAAATTTTTACATTTACTCTTTTTAACAACTATTCACAAAAATTAATGATGTAAAAATGTGTGTTCTACGCCTGGTTTGTATTAAAAAAAAATAGAATTATAAAGAATAGCTCAATTGAGATGAAATTAAATAATACTGAAATAATACAGTATCTTACTATCTTAGGCACTACATAAAAGAGCTTGCAATGGATCTCCTTTAATTTAATCCAACTCTTTTAACAGCAACTATGTATAAATACATTTTTAAAGTCTGTGGTTCCCCCCTTCCCCTCCCCTTTTGCTATCCATATACCAATACTTTGAGAAGTCAATTTTAAAACTTGAGACCAATTTTTCAAAAAGTGCAACATTGTTCACAGATTTTCAATCTCTGTGGAATAAAAATCTATAAATCTATTTGTTCTTTTTGTAGAGGAGTATAATATTTGAAATGTTTAGTGGCCAGCTTGTTAAGTTGAAGGAACAATAAACACAATCTTTTTAAAACTGGATAGAAAGAAGTTATTTATAAGCAAGTCTTTGAACAGAAACTTTTAGCCATTACTAAACGACTTCTCTTTCTCTTACATGTATTGTTAATATATTTGTTTTTTATAATCTGAATAAAAAAAAATCAGCAACATATAATTTGAGATCAGCATGTGCAATTTCAGCAATATTCAGTTTCTATCATAGTTTTGATTTGCTTAATTCAATGTCTTTTTAAAATATCACTGCTCACTTCAGTAAATTTTTTTTTAGGATAATTAATCATTTAAATAATTCAAGACAATACATTTTGCACTTCTGCAAAATGATATTTGCTTATATACATATAGTCTACATATAGTGGGTAAATCTTGTAAATTAATTTTCAATTTAGAATATTGGAATGAAAAAGTTCAATTTTACTGCAAGGAATTTATTGATAAATTTTTTGAAATGCCTGTTTTAAGTCTCTGTAAATTGTTAAAGGCACTGGAGGAAAACAATAAGATCTCCACTCTTTATTTATTGAAAACTGCTGATTGAAAAAGTTGAATAACATAACAAAGTGATGCATTCCATAAGAAAAGTAATACTAAAATATTTGTTGGTAAATAAAAAATTACGGTTACCTAAAATTTACCAAGAAAAAAGAAACTGCACTCTATGAACCATTTATAAAGTCCAATATTGAAATTGCTTTGTTCTGCGAGACTTGATTTTCTAAAATCACTTGGTTTTTTTTTCCTGAATAAGCAGTAATCTTAAATTTTGAAGTGAAAAAAAAATGAAATAATGTTTTTTTTTAAATAATGACTTCCATTGGTCTTGATTAAAGAAAATGTCCTAATTCTAAAAGAAAGCCTAAGGCAAAATCTCATGAGTTCAATAATGACTGAAACTTTTAGCCATTACTAAATGACTTCTCTACCTCTTACATGTTTTTTTTTGTTTTTATATATTTGTTATAATCTGAATGAAAAAATGAGCAGCATATGATTTGAGATCAGCATGTTCACTTTCAGCAATATTCACTTTCTATCACAGATGTGATTTGCTTAATTCAATGTCTTTTTAAAATATCACTGCTCACTTCAGCAAATTTGATTATGTAGTTGGTCTTTTTAACGTCTTTTCTAAACAGAAAGACTTTTCTAAATGGTGCACTCCAATTGACTGGCTTATTGTAAGTCTTCAGTTATTCTTATTCTTATTTTTATTTCTTTTTCTTTTTTACGTTTTTTTTTTTTGAGGACAATTAATCATTAAAAGAATTCAAGAAAACGAATTTTTACACTTCTGCAAAATTATATTTGCTTATATTATATATAGAGTCTCCATGTAGTGGGTAAATCTTGTAAAATACTTTTCAATTGGAATGAAAAAGTTCATTTTTACTGCATGAAATTTATTGATAAGTTTGTTGAGCTGCCTGTTTTCTGTCTCTGTAACTTGTTGAAGGTACTGGAGGAAAACAATTAGATCTCCACTCTTTATTTATTGAAAACTACTGATTGAAAAAGTTAAATAACATAACAAAGTGATGCATTTCAAAAGAAAAGTAATACTTTTGTATTTCTTGGTAAATAAAACGTTATGGTTACCTAAATTTCACCAAGAAAAAAGAGATGGACTCTATGTACCATTTGCAAAGTCCAATATTGAAATCGCTTTGTTTCGAGAGATTTCATTTTCAAAAATCATTTGGGTTTTTTTTCTGAATAAGCAATAATCTTAAATATCCTGGTGAATAAAGAATGAAATATTTTTTTAAAACAATGGCTTCCATTGGGCTTGATTAAAAAAAATGTCCTAATTCTAAAAGAAAGCCTAAGGCAAAATCTCATGAGTTCAATAATGATTGATGATTAAGTTCATTTAAAAAATAAGTTTTCCAAAGTATAAGAGCAATATATACATGTATGTATGATTACATCTGACTATAATTATTTTTTGAATCTGTTATTTTTTTTAAATTCAATTTTTTGTGCTCGCTTTTTGTTATAAAGCATGAATTTAGAAGTTAGATCTATGGGTTTTTGGGGATAATATTTTTATTTTCTATGAAGCTGGACTTATCAGGGCTGATATGTAAAAACATTTTTTTTAAAAGTAAGAGCAAATAATAATAATAATAATAATAATAATAATAATAATAATAATAATAATAATAATAATAATAATAATAATAATAATAATAATTATAATGATGTTAATGAGGTTTAAAAAAGAAACAAACAGAGAAAATCAAAAGAATATAATCTCAAGAACTGTGGAACTCATGCATTTTGAAAACTGGTTTGTGGAATCACCACAAAATAAACCATGTACTTCTCTTTTCATAATTTCAATCATGGATGTGCCTACTTCCATTTGAATTAGGAAAATGCCAGCGTTGAATTTTGAGACAATTTTTAATACATAGATCAGTCTCACAATATGCTGATAACTACTGGAAAATGAGAATTTGTAAAGAAAATCTTACTATAAAAGTATCTTGCCCTCTGTCAGGAAGCTCGTCTTCCTGTCTCTCTTACTTTCTTTTCTCTTTACTTTGGTGATATGTAGATACATTTAGAGAGAAAAACGAGAGAAAAAAAAAGAGAGAGAGAGAGAGAGAGAGAGAGAGAGAGAGAGAGAGTTGTTGAAAAGCTAGGAATTTCATTAAATTAATACTGTAGTCATAGTCTGCACGAGTCTGCAACTGTACAAAATCGGCAAAGGCATTCAACTCCATTTCAAGTAGTTTGAGTTTGATTGCAATTGCTCAGTATTGATAAATGAATAAAGCTAACATCTCTCTCTCTCTCTCTCTCTCTCTCTCTCTCTCTCTCTGTATAAGTTTATACCGTCTTGTAACGAAATTCTATTTCGTGGCTTACTGGTTTATGTGACGACGATTAAACTTAAACTACCGTACATGTAGGTTTAGTCTATTCATCATTCACCACTTTCAAATTCATAGATTCTGTAGTGTTTGCAGATCATCTTCGCAAAACTTTTAACTTGCAATCTTTTTTTTTTTTTTTTTTTTGTTACTGCACTTTACAAGATCCAATTTTCAATCTAGGTCAAAGTCTAGCTAGTCTACATTTCAGATCACTCTTGTGGATCTAAGACTTCAGTAGCTGAACTCATACATGTAGTATTGTCGATAGATTTTTTTTTTCTTTCCATCCCTTTTTTTATTTTACCATTCACTCACATTTGGTTATTTTCCGTTAATTGTAGCTGAGTAATAAAAAGGCATCAGATTTTATTCAACTCTTTTCTAATCTAGATCTAGATCTAGATTTATTAAAAGTATATTTAAAGAATACAAAAAAGTGTCTTGCAAACACTCCCAAAGCCACCATATTGGGAGAGAAAAACAGTTCCTTGGTTACCAAAACGATTGGAAAGTGTTCGTCACCTAAGTCCATTAAAGCGATCGTAAAAATTTTAGGGTAGGCCTGAACCTATCATTAACGTGATCGTTAGCTCTCTTTAAAAAGTCCCCCCTAACGATAACCTAACGACCGGTCGTTAGCGAAAATGTGCCTTTTGAATAAGTCGTTAAATTAACGCATGCGTTAGCCAGTTAACGACAACCTAACGATAGCGTTAAATTCTTCTGAATACGGGCATTAAAGAAGAAACCCAACCATTTTAGTCTTAAAAGATTTTTTTCTTTACGTCCCTGAAAGTTTTTTTTTAAATTTTACTGCTTTGATATCGATATACTAAATCTTATACTTTTGAAGTTGAGACCTAAAATATTGGTCCATTAATTTTTGGTCCATTACATTTGTGTCTACTAAATTTAGGTCCATAAAATTTGTCCCCTTTTTTTTGTTCGTTTAAATTTGCTCCCTGTAATATTTTACACAGAAATTTTACTCCCTTAAATTCTGCTGTATTAAAATCTTCTCTCTTCGATTGTTGGTCCCGGAATATTTGTTTTCACTTAATTTGGCCATTTCACCTTTCAAATTCTAACCCCCAAAGTTCACTCCCTAATTTAAAGTCCATTCAATATCCTTTTTCGCGATTATGTTCTCTTAAATAAGGAACCGAAATATTAAAATGTCTTACAAAATTTGTTTCTTTACGTCCCCGAAAGTTGTGTCCTTAAATTTTGCTTTATTCCAATGTTAATACTAACTTTTATACTTTGAGACCGAAAATATCGGTCCATTAGTTTTTGGTACATCACATTTGTGTCTCCTAAATGTTGGTCCAACAAATTTGTCCCCTTATTTTTGGTTGTGTAAATTTGGTCCCTGTAATGTTGTTCACGGAATTTTAGTCCCTTCAAATCTGAACTATTAAAATATTGTCTCTTCGATTGTTGATCCCATAATATTTGTTTTCACTTAATTTGATCTTTTTAGTCTTAAAGATCTAACCTTTAAAGTTCACCTTCTAATTTAAAGTCAATTCAATTTTCTTTCGCTCGATTATGGTACCTTAAAAAAGAAACCCAACCAATTTAGTCTTAAAAATGGTTTTTCTTTACATCCCTTACAGTTTTTTCCTTAAATTTTACTGCTTTGATATTGATATACCAAATCTTATACTTTTTAAGTTGAGACCTAAATTATTGATCCATTAATTTTTGGTCCATCACATTTGTGTCTATTAAATTTTGGTCCATAAAATTTGTCCCCTTTTTTTTTGTTCGTTTAAATTTGCTCCCCGTAATATTTTACACAGAAATTTTACTTAATTAAATTCTGCTCTATTAAAATATTCTCTCTTCGATTGTTGGTCCCGGAATATTTGTTAACACTTAATTTGGTCATTTCACTGTTCAAATGCTAACCCTCAAAATTCACACCCTAAATTAAAGTCCGCTCAATTACTTTTCGCGCGATTATGGTCCCTTAAATAAGGAACCCAACACTTTTAGTCTAAAAATTTGTTTCTTTACGTCCCTGAAAGTTTTGTCCTTAAATTTTACTGCTTTGCAATCGATATACTAAATCTAATAAGTTTTAAGTTTAAGACCTAAAATATTGGTCCATTAATTTTTGGTGCATCACATTTGTGTCTACTGAATTTTGGTTCATAAAATTTGTCCCCTTTTTTGTTCGCTTAATTTTGGTCTCTGTTATATTTTACACGGAAATTTTACTCCCATAAATTCTGCACTATTAAAATCATCTCTCTTCGATTGTTGGTCCTGGAATATTTCTTTTCACTTAATTTGGTCATTTCAATCTTAAAATTCTACCCTTCAAAGTTCACCTTGTAATTTAAAGTCCGTTCAATTTCCTTTTGCGCGATTATGTTCCCTTAAATAAGGAACCCAACAATTTTTGTCTTAAAAAATTTGTTTCTTTACGTCCCTGAAAGTTTTGTCCTTAAATTATACTGCTTTGCAATCGATATACTAAATCTTATAGTAAACTTTTTAAGTTTGAGACTTAAAATATTGGTTCATTAATTTTTGGTCCACCACATTTATGTCCCCTAAATTTTGGTCCATCAAATTTGTCCCCTTTTTTTTTTCGTTTAATTTTGGTCCCTGTAATATTTTACATGGAAATTTTAGTCCCTCAAATTCTGTTCTACTAAAATATTGTCTCTTTGATTGTTGGTCCCGCAATATTTGTTTTCACTTAATTTGGTGATTTTGCTCTTCAAATTCTAACACTCAGAGTTCACTCCCTTATTTAAAGACCGTTCAATTTCCTTTTGCGCGATTATGTTCCGTTAAAAAAGGAACCCCAAAATTTTAGTCTGAATAATTTTGTTTCATTACGTTCCTGAAGGTTTTGTCCTTAAATTTTACTGCCTTGCAGTCGGTATACCATGACTTATACTTTTTAAGTTTGAGACCTCGAATATTGATCCATTAATTTTTGGTACATCACATTTGTGTGTCTTAAATTTTGGTCTATAAATTTTGTCCCCCTTTTTTTTTTTTGTTCGTTTAAATTTGTTCGGTGTTATATTGTTCACGGAAATTTTAGTCCCTTCAAAATTGTCTGTATTAAAATTAAGTCTCTTAGATTGTTGGTCCCACAATATTTGTTTTCACTTAATTTGGTCATTTGACTCTTACAATTTATAATCTCAAAGTTCACTGCTTAATTTAAAGTCCGTTGAATTTCCTTTCGCGCGATTTTGATCCCTTACATAAGGAACCTAAACATTTTAGTCGTAATACACTTGTTTTAAAAAGGGAGGAAAATTGCAAGGCAGTTAAATTTAAAGAGAAAACTTTCAGGGACGTAAATAAACAAAATAATTGATAGTAAAACTTTGGGTTTCATTTTTAAAAGAATTATTATCGCGAGAAAGAAAATTGAACGTTTAAATTAGGGAGTGAGTTTTTAGGGTTAGAATTTTAAGAGTTAAATCACCAATTTAAGTGAAAACAAATTATGAGGGACCAATCTTCAAAGAGACAATGTTTTAACGGAGAAGATTTGAAGGGACTAAAATTTCCGTGAACTATAACTTTATCGGTTCCTTATTTAAGAGACCATTATCGCGCGAAAGGAAATTGAACGGACTTAGGGAGTTCATTTTGAGGGTTAAATTTGAAGAGTCAAATGACCAAATTAAGTGAAAACAAATATTGAAGGACGAAGAAAGAAAGAGACAATAATTATTTTAATCGCGCAGATTTAAAGGGACTAAAATTTCCGTGAACAGTTTTAAAAGGACCAAATTTAAAGGAACAAAAAAAAAAAAAAAAAAAGGGGACAAATTTTATGGACCAAAATTTAGGAAAAACAAACGTCACGTACAAAAAAATTATTGGACAGAAAATTCAGGTCCCAAACTTAAAAAGTATAAGATTTAGTATACCAACTGCAAGGCAGTAAGATTTAAAGACAAAACTTTCATGGGCGTAAGGAAACAAAATAAATCAGAGGAAAATTTTGGAATCCCTTATTTAAGGGACGATTATTGCGCGAAACCAAACTGAACGAACTTTAAGTTAGGGAGTGAATTTTGAGGGTAAGATTTTGAAGAGTCAAATGACCAAATTTTAATTTTTATGAAAACAAATATTGAAGGACCAACAATCAAAAAGAAAAAAAATTTTAAGAGAACAGAATTTAAGGAACTAAAATTTCTGTGAACAATATTAAAGGGACCAAATTTAAAGGAACAAAGATAAGGGGACAAATTTTATGGACAAAAATTTATGAGACAGAAATGTCATGTACCAAAAATTATTGGACCAATATTTCATGTCCCAAACTTAAAAAGTATAAAATTTAGTACATATATTTGAAGACAGTAAAATTTAAGGACAAAACTTTAGCGGCCGTAAAGAAACAAAATAATTCACAAGAAAATTTTTAGGCTCCTTTTTTAAAGGATTATTATCGCGCGAAAGGAAATTGAACGGACTTTAAGTTCGAGAGTAAATTTTTAGGGTTAGAGTTTAAAGAGTCAAATGACCAAATTAAGTGAAAAGATATATTGCAGGACCAATTTTCAAAGAGACAATAGTTTAAAGGAACAGATTTGAAGGCACTAAAATTTCCGTGAACAATTATAAAGAGACCAAATTTAAAGGAAGAAAAATAAGGGGAGAAACTTTATGAATGAAAATTTAAAAACTCAAATGTCATGTACCAAAAATTATTGGACAAAAAATTCAGGTCCTAAACTTAAAAAGTATAAGATTTAGTATACCGACTGCAAGGCAGTAAAATGGAAGGACAAAACTTTCGGGGACGTAAAGAAACAAAATAAATCAGACTAAACTTTTGGGGTTCCTTATATAAGGGGCTTTTATCGCGCGAAATGAAATTGAACGGACTTTTAAGTTAGGGAGTGAATTTCGACGGTTAGAATTTGAAGAGTCAAATGACGAAATGAAGTGAAAACAAATTTTGCAGGACCAACAGTCAAAGAGACAATATTTTAATAGAAGAGAAATGAAGGGATTAAAATTTCCGTGAACAATTTTAAAGAGACAAAATTTAAAGGAAAAAAAAAGGCAACAAAATTTATGGACCAAAAATTAGAAGACAGAAATGTCATGTACCAAAAAGAATTGGACCAATATTTCAGGTCCCAAACTTAAAAAGTATTAAATTTAGTAAACAAACTGCAAGGCAGTAAAATATAAGGATAAAATTTACAGGGACGTAAAGAAACGAAATAATTCAGACAATATGTTAAAAGAGCAGATTTAAAGGGAATAAAATTTCCGTGAACATTTGTAAAGGGACAAAATTTAAAGGAAATAAAATCATGGACAAAAAATTCAGGTCCCAAACTTAAAAAGTATAAAATTTAGTATACCGACTGCAAGGGAGTGAAATTGAAGGACAAAACTTTCGGGGACTAAAAGAAACAAAATAATTCAGACTAAATTTTTGGGGTTCCTTATTTAAGGGACCATAATCGCGCGAAAGGAAATTGAACGGGCTTTTAGTTAGGGAGTGAATTTTGAGGCTGAGAATTTATAGAGTGAAAGACCAAATTTTGTGAAAACAAATATTTCGGGACCAACAATGAAAAAGACTATATTTTAGCAGAGTAGATTTGAAGGAACTAAAAATTCCGTGAACAAGATTAAAGGGACGAAATTTAAAGGAATAAAAAAGGGGCAAAATTTTATGGACCAAATTTGAAGAGACACAATTGTCATGTACCAAAAATTAATGGACCAATATTTGAGGTCTTGAACTTAAAAAGTATAAAATTTAGTATATCGATTGGAAATTAGTAAAATTTAGTAACAAAACTTTCAGGGGCGTAAAGAAACAAAATTATTAAGACTAAAATTTTGAGGTTCTTCATTTAAGGGACCATAAGCGCGCGACAGTAAATTGAAGGGACTTTGTAGGAAGGGAATTGTGAGGGTTAGAATTTAAAGAGTCAAATTACCAAATTTTAATTTTTATGAAAACAAATATTGAAGGACCAACAATCAAAGAGACAATATTTTAACAGAGCAGAATTTAAGGGACTAAAATTTTCTTGAACAAAATTAAAGGGACCAAATTTAAAGGAACAAAGATAAGGGGACAAATTTTATGGACCAAAATTTAGGAGACAGAAATGTCTCGTACCAAAAATTAATGGACCAATATTTCAGGTCCCAAACTTAAAAGTATAAAATTCAGTATAGCGACTGTAAGTAGGTACCCAATACTGAGGCAAAACAGCGTTATCGAGAGAATTTTGTTCAAAACGGCTGACTTTCACCGTACTAAAACAATATCTCATACCACATAAAACGTAAAACGTCATACATGGTTGGAAAGATCTATTCTTTATCTTTAAAATGGTGGCGGTAGATATATTCTGTTTTAAATATGAAACAAATGACAGAGTTTTAAAGAAACCCATGTTTCGGACTTTTTAGCGGCGCAGCGGACTTCTTTGCGTGAAATTTTCTACCCTTCTATCTTTACACGGCTTGCGCTCGCATCGATGAACACAACCACTGAAGTGTGTGCATGATATAAATAGGTCAGGAATCGACCTTTCTAGTGGTATAACTTTCGACCATGCAAAACGGCTACAAGTACTAAAAAAAGGAAAATGAAAATTTAAAACCGTATTTAAAGAAAGAAAAACGCAAAATTTTGCGAAAAAAGTTACATATTTGGAAACCTCATCCATTTTTCTTTTAAAATCATTGCATTTAGTAAGAACTACTTTTCGTCGATCATTGCGCGAGACGCTAGATCTACGTCAACAAGGCCGGTTTCGCACTCTAGTCAAATTCGCCAGTCTTCTCCCAGCCATGCCCGGTCGATGTTAGATCTACGCAAGGTGTAGCCTTGCAGACAGACCTTTCTCCGTTAACTAGAGGACATGGATCGAAAAGCTTTTGTTGTTAAGTAGTTTTAAGTTAATTACGATTTTAGAATTAGCTTTTTGAAAGAAAAATAAGCTGTTTTATTGTTTTATCAAAGTTTTTTATGCACCTTATCGGGATAGGTTCTGACCCTATCGGCGATGTGTACACAAGTCCCGACACCGGGTTGTTATTTCAACTCTGTATTTTTTGATCATGTTCTACTCCTGGTCACCTATAAAACTTAGAAAAGCCTATTATATGATAACAGATTGTTAGAATCTTTTATTCAGTCATTTTTTAAAAGGATTTGGTCTATTTTAAGGTATCCATTCAACATTCAAAATGTGACAAATTTTCTTGTTTTTGTGATTTTGGTCATTTTCAGACCAATTTTATTAAAATTCTATGGAGTAAATGTCATCTGATCCATTATTATGTGAAAGAACTTATAACGACCTTTATTTTGATGTAGAATACTTCCAAATTGAAGCTAAAATGAATTTTCTGTGGACTTTTAAATCATATCAATTTTTATGTTTTTTTACCTCCCTTGAAATTTTTGTGAAATTCCATTTTGAGCCATGTTTGATGCAAAAAAATAAATACTTCCAATCCTTCTATTCTAATGAAAAAAATTGAGTGCTGTGTCAAGTTACTGGAGTATCTGTATATGAATTTTTGTAATTGTGGGATTGATATTTTTAATTTTATGGAGGCTCAAAATTGCCACTGAAGCATATTACGCAATCAGTTACTTTTGCCGGATTTTCAAAATGCTATAACTTTCTCAAAAATTATCATAAATACATAAAATTGGCATTAAAATGCTCAGAACAGCAAGCTCTTTACATTAGAATTGAAACCCCACCAGCACAGACAATTTAGAAAATCAGTATTGGGTACCTACTGTAAGACAGTAAAATTTAAGGACAAAACTTTCAGGGACATAAAGAAACAAAATATTTGAGAGTAAATTTTTGGGGTTCCTTATTTTAAGGACCATTATTGCGCGAAAGGAAAATGAACGGATTTTAAGTTAGAGAGTGAATTTCGAGGGTTATAATTTGAAAAGACAAACGACCAAATTTTGTGAAAAGAAATAATGCAGGACCAACAATCAAAGAGACAATATTTTAATAGAGCAGATTTGAAGGGACTAAAATTTCCGTGAACAATTGTAAAGGGACAAAATTTAAAGGAATAAAAAAGGGGACAAACTTATGTACCAAAATATAGGAGACACAAATGTCATGTGCGAAAAGGTATTGGACCAATATTTCAGGTCCCAAATTTAAAAAGTATAAAATTGAGTATACCGACTGCAAGGCAGTAAAATTTGAGGACAAAACTTTCAGGGACGTAAAGAAAGAAAATAATTCCAACTAAAATTTTGGGGTTCCTTATTTAAGGGATTTTAATCGCGCGAAAGGAAATTGAACGGACTTTTCAATTAGGGAGTGAATTTTGACGGTTAGAATTTGAAGAGACAAACGACCAAATTTTGTGAAAACAAAAATTGCAGGACCAACAATCGAAGAGACAATATTTTAATAGAGCAGAATTGAAGGGATTAAAATTTCCGTGAACAATTGTAAAGGGACAAAAGTTAAAAGAATAAAAAAAAGGGGACAAACTTATGGACCAAAATATAGGAGACACAAATGTTATGTACGTCAAGGTATTGGACCAATATTTCAGGTCCCAGACTTAAAAAGTATAAAATTGAGTATACCGACTGCAAGGCAGTAAAATTTGAGGACAAAACTTTCAGGGACGTAAAGAAAGAAAATAATTCCAACTAAAATTTTGGGGTTCCTTATTTAAGGGATTTTAATCGCGCGAAAGGAAATTGAACGGACTTTTCAATTAGGGAGTGAATTTTGACGGTTAGAATTTGAAGAGACAAACGACCAAATTTTGTGAAAACAAAAATTGCAGGACCAACAATCGAAGAGACAATATTTTAATAGAGCAGAATTGAAGGGATTAAAATTTCCGTGAACAATTGTAAAGGGACAAAAGTTAAAAGAATAAAAAAAGGGGACAAACTTATGGACCAAAATATAGGAGACACAAATGTTATGTACGTCAAGGTATTGGACCAATATTTCAGGTCCCAGACTGAAAAAGTATAAAATTTAGTATATATATTTGAAGGCAGTAAAATTTAAGGACAAAACTTTCATGGACGTTAAGAAAGAAAATAATTCATATTAAAATTTTTGGGCTTCTGTTTTAAGGGACCATTATCGCGCGAAAGGAATTTCGACGGACTTTAAGTTTGGGAGTGAATTTTTAGGGTTAGAGTTGAAAGAGTCAAATGACCAAATTAAGTGAAAAGAAATATTGCAGGAGCAATCTTCAAAGAGACATTAGTTTAAAGGAGCAGATTTGAAGGCACTAAAATTTCCGTGAACAATTTTAAAGGGACCAAATTTAAAGGAACAAGAATAAGGGGACAAATTTTATGAACGAAAATTTAAGAGACTCAAATGTCATGTACCAAAAATTATTGGACAAAAAATTCAGGTCCCAAACTTAAAAAGTATAAGATTTAGTATACCGAGTGCAAGGCAATAAAATTTAAGGACAAAACTTTCGGGGACGTAAAGAAACAAAATAATTCACACTAAATTTTTGGGGTTCCTTATTTAAGGGACTATAATCGCGCGAAAGGAAATTGAACGGGCTTTTAGTTAGGGAGTGAATTTTGAGTCTTAGAATTTAAAGAGTGAAATGACCAAATTTTGTGAAAACAATTATTTCGGGACCAACAATGAAAGAGACAATATTTTAACAGAGTAGATTTGAAGGGACTAAAATTTCCGTGAAGAATATTACAGGGACCAAATTTAAAGGAACAAAAAAAAAAGAGGTCAAATTTTCTGGACCAAAATTAAGGAAACACAAATGTCATGTAACAAAACGTATTGGACCAATATTTCATAAGCTTAACTTAAAGAGTATAAAATTTAGTATACCGACTGCAAGACAGTAAAATTTAAGGACAAAACTTTCAGGAACGTAAAGAAACAAAATAATTGACACTTAAAATTTGGGGTTTCTTATTTAAGGGACCATTATCGCGCGAAAGGAAATTGAACGGACTTTAAGTTAGGGAGGGAATTGTGAAGGTTAGAGTTTGAAGCGTCAAATGACCAAATTTTAATTTTTATGAAAACAAATATTGCGGGACCAACAATCAAAGAGGCATTATTCTAACAAAGCAGATTTTAAGGGACTAAAATTTCCGTGAACAATATTAAAGGGACCAAATTTAAAGGAACAAAGATAAGGGGACAAATGTTATGGATGAAAATTTAGGAGACAAAAATATTATTTACCAAAAATTAATGGACCAATATTTCAGGTCCCAAACCTAAAGAGTATAAAATTTCGTATGCCGACCTCAAGGAAGTAAAATTTAAGGACAAAACTTTCAGGGACGTAAAGAAACAAAATTATTAAATAATAAGTAAATTTTATACTTTTTAAGTTTGAGACCTAAAATATTGGTCCATTAATTTTGGGTACATGATATCTCTGTCTCCTAAATTTTCGTCCATAAAATTTGTCCCTTTATCTTTTGGTAAATGACATTTATGTCTCGCAATATTTGTTTTCATAAAATTTGGTCATTTGACTCTTCAAATTCTAACCCTCAAAATTCACTCCCCAACCTAAAGTCCCTTCAATTTCCATTCTCGAGATTATGGTACCTTAAATTAAAACCCCCAAAGTTTTGTTCCTAGTAATGTTGTCCTTTAACGTCCCTGAAAGGTTTGTCCTTAAAATTTACTGCTTTGAAGTGGGTATACTAAGTTTTATACTCTTTTAATTTGGGACCTTAAATATTGGTCCATTCACTTTTGGTACATGACATTTGTGTCTCCTAAAATTGGTCCATAAAATTTATCCCATTATTTTTGTTTTTTTAAATTTGGTCCCTTAAATATTGTTCCTGGAAATTTAATGGGCTTAAACTGAAGTGATCAAAGTATATACGATGCAAATATAAGGGTTCAGAACTTCCGTTAGTTTAAAGGACTAAATTTTAAGTGAGCAAGGATGAAATTTTAAAGTCTAAAATTAGATTGGTCGAAATTTAAAGGAACCAAAAATTAGGAATCTTTAACTTGAAGAACCAAGTTGTAGGGAGCTAATTTTAAGAGACTTAGGACAAAGTTTTAAGGGGCCAATAAAAAGAATGGACTGAAATGTAAGGGCTGAAATTTTAAGGAACCAAAATCAAAGGAGAGGAAGGAAACAATCTTGACGACACCCAAATTTTACAGAGAAATATTTCAGGGACTGAAATTTCAGATACCATTTTTTCTGAGACCAAAATTTCAGGGGCCATATTTGAAGTGCCCTAATTTCAAAGACCAAATTTTGAGGGACATGAATTTAAGATACCAAAACTAAGGGAACGTAAATTTAAAGGCTTAATACGAACATAAAGTTAAAGCAAGAAAATTTAAGGGACGAAATTTTAAAGGATCCAAATTTTATGGGAACAAAATTGATGGAACCCAATTTTAGGGGATACAAATTTAAGAGAAATGACTTTAATGAACAAAATTTACGGGACCTTACTTAAAGGGGCACTTATTTATAGGACCCGCATTTAAGGGCGAAAAATTTTAGGGACCAAATTTTAAATGACCATGGATTACATCTTAACAATTTCAGAGACTAAAATTTGAGAGACCAAACATTTAAGTGACCAAAATATAAAGACCAAAGTTTAAGGGGATTAATGTTGAAGCACGTTAAGATTTTAAAGGGATCCAAATTTTGTGGGAAAAAAAATGTCAGAGACAAAAATTTTAGAGTTCGAAATTAACAGAAACAAAAATTTCAGAGAGCAAAATGTAACGGACCAAAATTAAAGTGACGAAGATTTAGGTTACCAAAATTAAAGAGACCAAGCTTTAATGAACCGAAATTTAAGGGACGAAAATTTCGTAGAATTTATGGAAAAAAGTTAAATGGGGCGAAGATTTGAGGGACCAAAATTACGGGATGAAAAATTAAAAGAAGGAAGGAACGATTTTGATGGACCCAAATTTCAATACAATAATGTTAAGGGACCAAAACTTCAAGGACGAAAATTTTGAGGGACGTCAATTTAAGGGACCAAAGACGAAATTGTAACGTACTAAAGACATCATTTTTAGAGACAAAAATTTTTATGGGACCAACATTGAGGGACAAAAATTTAAAGAAGGAAAATTTGATTGACCAAAATGCGAGACACCAAAATTTAAGGGACGTACACACTAAGAAAAAAATTAAAGGGACCTGAGTTTTAGGGACTCATGACCAAATTTTATGGGGGTAAATATTAGGGGATTAAAACTGAAGGGACCAAAATTGAGCAGACCACTATTAAATAGACCATACTCTCATGGAACAAAATTGATCGGATTAAAATTCAAGGGCCCAAACATTGAGGGACTAACATTTGAGGAACCCAAATTTAAGAAATAAAAATTTAAGGGTCAGAAATTGAATGGACAGATGACCAAATTTTAAGGGTTCAAAAGAAAATGACCAAATATTAAGGTACCAAAATTTCAGGATCAAGATTCAAGGGACCAAAGTGTAAGGGACCAAAATCCAAGGAACAAAAATTTAAGGGACGCAAAGTTAAGCGAAGTTCTTTTAATGACCAAATTTAACAGGACGAAATTTTAATAGACTAAGAACAAATTTCTAAGGTACCTAAACATAAAGGACCAAAATCTAAGGGACTAAAATTGAAAGGACCAATATTTACGGGACCGAAATTTCAAGGAACAACATTTTCGAGACGTATTCAGGGTCGAAAATTCAAGGGCCCAAAATAAAAGGGACGGAAATTTAAGGGAGCAAAGTTTACGGGAACTTTTTTTATTCGGATCGAAATTCAAGGGACCAAATTATGAGAGATGAAATTTTAAGGAACTGAGACAATTATGTAAGGGACCAAAATTAAAGGGAATAAAATTTTTTGGACCAAAATTTAAGAGACGTATGTTTTAGGCACCAAAGTTTAAGGGGCAAAATTTCGTGAGATCAGATTTTAAGAGACCAAAATTTTAGGGACGTAATTTTAAGGAAGCAAAATAAAGTGGACCAAATTTTAAGGAAATAAAGTTTAAGGATGAAAATTTTAGGGACCGGAAATTAAGAGACACAATATGAGGGAGAAAAGACCAAAGTTTCGCCGATAAAAGGTAGAAGAAGGAAACTTTAAGAACACAATTTTAGGGGCCAAAGTGGGGACATAAATCGAAGAGACAAAAGTTTAAGGGAGGCAAAGTTGAGCGAAGTTTAATTTAGGGTCAAATTGAACGAGAGCAAAATTTACGGCACGAAATTGTAGGAATAAAAATGTATGGAACCAAGTTTTAAGGGACCAAGGACAAAACTCAATGCGACTAAAAGTTCAAGGACCAAAATTTCAGGGGCTGAAATTTAAGGCACCAAAATTAAAAGACCAGAACCTAAGGGAACCAAATTTAAGACACTAAAATGTAACGCACAAAAAAATTAAGGGCCAAATTTTAAAGGACCTAAATTTAAGGGGACAGAAATTTAAAGCACTCAAATTTACCAGATTCTAGTCCAAGGGACCAAAATGTTCTGGAGCAGAATATAAGGGACCAAATTTATCTGATCTTAGTTTAAGGGATCAAAACTTTAGTTATCCAAATTTTTGGGAACAAAATTTAAGGGATTAAAATTTAATTTAAATAAATTTCAGGGACCACATTTTAAATGACCAAATAGGACATTTTAAAGGACCAAAATGTAATGGACGAAAATCTAAGACACAAAAATTTAAGGCATGAAACGTTAAGAGACGTGTATTTTAAGGACCCAATTTAGAAAGACCAAATTTTTAATGGACCGAAAATTAAGTGAAAAATGTAAGGATCCGAAATTAAGGGTGCCAAACTTGAATAGACATAAAATTAATGAAACAAAATATGAGGAACTAAAACTTGAGGAACCAAATTTTGAGGCAAGAAAGTCTTAGGACCCAAATTCAAGAGACCAAAATTAAGAACCAAATTTTATAGGACCAAGGACCTTATTTGAAACGACGAAAATTAATGGAACCAAGTTTTAAGGTGAGAAAATTTCAGTGACCCAAATTTAAGAGACCATAAATTTAAGGGATCTTAATGTAAGGGACTAAAATCTTAGAGACCAAAATTTAAGGGGAGCAAGGTTAAGAGACGTTAATAATAAGGACCCAATTTAAAAGACCAAAATTTATGGGACGAAAATTTAAGAAACTAAAGTAATAGAACCAAGTTTTAAGGGACCAAGGAAAACATTTTAGGGGACCAAGATTAAAGGGATCCAAAATGAGCGGAACCAAATTTAAAAGGAGCAAAATTTAATTGTTGAAAAATTTTAAGACCAAATCGAAGGGGACCCAAATTTCATGGACGAAAATTGAAGGCACAAAAACTTAAGGGACCAATTTTTAAAGAAACAAAATAAATGGGACAAAAATTGAGGGGACCAAAATTGAAGCGAACTAACTTTAAAACCCACAATTTAAGGGAGCGAAATTTCATGGACCAAAATATAAGGTTTCAAATTTTCGGGGCGTACATTGAAGGGACATAAATTTTAGAGACATAAATTTAAGGGACCAAACTTTAAGGGACCAAAACCAAATTTTAAGGGACGAAATTTTACGATACCTAAATTGATGGGACCATACTTACAGGGACCAAATTTTAAGGGGCCATTTTTTACGTGATCAAAATAACGGGACCAAAATTAAAGATACCAAAATTTAATTTAAGGAAATCTCAGGGACCAAAATTTAAGGGACCAGAATTGGAGGGATGCGGACCAAATTTTGAGGGACAGAAATTTATTTTCGGGATCAAAATTTATAGGAACCCAAAGTTCAAGGACGAAAATTTAAGGAGTCATACTTAAAGGGACCAAAATTTAAGGTGCTATCACATACAGGACCAAATTTAAAGGGACCCAAATCCTTGGAACTAAAACTTAATTGGAATAAATGTCAGGAACCAAAATTTCAAAGGTCAAATTTTAAGAAAGCAAAATTGAAGGGACGTGGACCAAATTTTAAGGGACAGAAATTTATTTTCGGGATCAAAATTTATAGGAACCCAAATTTCAGGGTCATAAAAATTTAGGGATTAAAATGTAGGGAACCAAAATTAAAAGGACACAACTTTAAGGGACCAAAAATTTAGGGATCAAAAGTGAAAGGAACAAAATTTATGAGATCAGGACCAAAGTTGAAGGTCGAAAATTTACGTGACAAAATTTCATAGACCAAAATTTAAGGGACTAAAATCTCAATGACGTAAATTTAAGGTACGTAAACAAAAGAGACTTAACTTGAACTGAGACGGAGACAAATTGAAGGGAACGAAATGAAATGAAAAACATTTTTGCGACCAAATTTTTGGGATCCAAATTAGAGGGACCAAAATTGAAGGCACCAAAACTTAAGAGAATAAAACATATGGAAACGAAATTAGGGGAGGGGGGGGAGAGAGAGAGAGAGAGAGAGAGAGAGAGAGAGAGAGAGAGAGAGAGAGAGAGAGAGAGAGAGAGAGAGAGAGAGAGAGAGAGAGAGAGAGAGAGAGAGAGAGAGAGAGAGAGAGAGAGAGAGAGAGAGAGAGAGAGAGAGAGAGAGAGAGAGAGAGACTAAAATTTAGGCGAACAACTTCAGGACCAAAATTTTAGGGAGCAAAATTTAGTGGACCAAAATATCAGGAACCCAAATTTTCGGGACCTTACACAGCGTAGAATTTCGCCCTGAGAGCTGCATTTTTGATGTGAACAATGCGGGGCTTTTGAACTTAAGCGATTCAAGCCTTGTTACAGCGGGCCGAGCGCAGGTAATGTTATCGATCACTATCAGGTTCAGGCCCGCCCAAGGTCCGATTTAATCGCCGTGCGCACAAGCCAGTGCACAGGTCTGCTGAATTGTAAGTAATAAAACAGAACATTCCTCCTATTAACCTCACGATATTTTCAAAACTACTCATAGTACCGACATCGTTCTACTTACAAGTTTCTTTCAAATCTTATTTGAAATCTGGTGTTACTTTGATATTTCTGTCATCATATTTATGAGCGTGGTTACTGCGTTTTCATAGTCCATTTTTTTATCCATAATTTTACCTGTAATCCGCTCCTATTAGAGTTAATTGTTATTTAATTAAAAAGTAAACACTACCTCATCACTTTTCAATATTAATCTGAAAGAACGAAAACCAAGTATATTAAAATGATATATTTTGTTATGTTAGATGAGTTCAAAGCGCGCCCATGCCCGTTTTAATTCATAAAAAACCCTTACAGTTACACTAGAGACAGAAAATATTTTTCGGACTCCTACACACGTGCTTCTCAACAAACAACAAGCTTCACAAAATCTTAAATAAAAACACCGTAAAGCTAAGCTATAGCTGCATGGAGAATATGACACAAATAATTTCTAGCCACAACAAAACAGTCCTTGAATCTTGAGATGAAAGAAAAACAAGGAAAAACTTGCAACTGCAGGAATAAAAAATCCTGCCCACTCAAAGGCCAGTGCCTCCAAAAGGGAATGGTATACAAACCCTCGAAAAAACAAGACACTTACATAGGAATAACAGAAAATGAGTTCAAAACCAGATACAATCAGCATACATCGAGCTTTAGACTTAGTCACAAAAAATCAGCCACAACTTTAAGTGAATTCATATGGAAACTTAAGGAATCAAAAACCGAATACCACTTATCATGGGATGTAATCAAAAGAGCGCAGCCATACTCAGCAGCAACAAACAGATGCAACCTTTGCATAGCAGAGAAATATTTCATTCTAATAACGAAACCAAGCCTCAACAAAAGAAGGGAAATATTTTCATCGTGCCCCTACAGAAAGATACATTTACTAGAAAACTACCAGTGGCCCGGAAACGAAAAAAAAAAAAAAACACAAGGTCGGAACGGCAACCGAACACACCTCAGTCATACCCAAAGAGAGCGGAGGACAGGCGACACCTTTGACCTCCGCTCGAAACACAAGTGTAGTATGAAGAGAATTTAAGGTAAGATCTTCTATATCTATGAAATGCTCCCACAGTTGAGCACTCTTATCAATTATTCCAACTTATCTTCAAACTATATATATATACATAGATAGATAAATTGATAGATATAGAGAGAGGGAGAGAGAGAGAGCGAGAGAGAGAAAGAGAGACAGAGAGCGAGAGAGAGAGAGAGAAAGAGAGAGAGAGAGAGAGAGAGAGAGAGAGAGAGAGAGAGAGAGAGAGAGAGAGAGAGAGAGAGAGAGAGAGAGAGAGAGAGAGAGAGAGAGAGATGTACATGTATCAAGAACAGACAAAGATAAATATGTCCAGCAGAATGTAACAAAACAGTACCAAATTTTGTACTAAAATCCGAAACTGCATATTTTGAGCACAACCAAAATATGAGTAGATCTAATCTACCCACATATACAATGTGTAGACATGCTGCACACCACACGTAAAAGTGAAATAAAAATTATAAATGTATTATACAAAAATGACTTCAAACTGATTTTCATCTCGTTTTACAGTTTTTTTAAACAGGATGTAAATTTTGAAAATTTTAATTTATGTATAATAAAATTTTCCACACTCCATCTTTGAAGTAGGATATATGGGCCTATTCTAGTATCTGATCATGGGAAACAAGAGTTAGTGCTTTAACACAAAGGTAAAACTTCTACGTCATTATTACACCAAAGAAGGATCATCTGACAGTATTTCGTGAGTTACACCGTTCGAATACATGTATAATACTCTAACTGAATTTAGCCCTACTAATTTCTGGCGGTAACGTAAGAATTCTATAAAACTAAAATGAACAATTTATAACAAAAAGTTCCATTGACGCAGAAATTGTAATAGCAAATTTTAATTCAATCAAAAACCTAAATACCGGTAAGCAACCCTTACTTTATAACTATAAGGCTCTTGCTTAGAAATAAAATTATTAAACTGATGTAGAAACTGAATTTATGGCTGTAAAATAAGCCTCAACCGTTAGTGTATACATCTAGATGTGTATAGATTATTGCAAAATATAAAATTTGATCCAAAATTTGGAAAGGTGAGATGGGGAGTAATTGTGAAGAAAAACAAAATTGTCATAATATCATGCAGAGGAGCTAGCTTGTACACCATCATTTTGGATGCACCTTTCCTTCTTGAAAAAAAAAATTCTCTAAGCTAGAGTCACGTAGTACTTCAGCGGTTATGGTTATTCTGGTGCGCACCCACCCACCCCCTCCGCCCCACTCCGCCCTTTCAAAAAAAAAAAAACAAAAAAAAAAAAAAAAACAAAAAACAGCAACAACAACAACAAAATTGCTTAAGATTTATCCAAAAGCCTTTAATTTAGTTTTTTAAAGGCCAGAAGTTTTTGTTACTGTGGAGCTTAAGAAAGCAAAAAAAAAAAAGAAGCAAAAAACAAACAAACTACAAAACAAAAACAAACAAACCCATAAAAAAAAAAAACAACAAAAAACAAAAACGAATCTTGCACACGAGCAGTCTTTTAAATTGAAATATCATTTGGTCCATCATAACATAATTAGCAAAAAATTTTAAGGAGTAAATTTGAATAAAAGATATAATGAACTTCAAAGAGCGATTTTTTTTATCCTACATCCATAACTTCTGTTTATTCTTTTTTGTACCGCCTGGGACACTGTTCTTGGCAGATCAAAATTCAGCAAACTTCATCGCACCACATTGAGTGGTTTTGAAGGAGATAGCGGAGGAAGAAATCAAAATTGCCTTTTATGATATAGATAGGAAATAAAAATTTCTTTCAAAACAACCCAAAAGGTGTTAACCTTTCTTTTAAGAAAAAGGTGTTCTATGTTACATATAATAGAAATTAATTTTTAATTGGAAAAACAAAAATTGCTAGAAATTATCAACGTGATTGAAAAATGTAAGCCTGTAAATAGAATCGTATTATTGTAACAATTAATACCATGGCACGGTAGGGCGAACTCTTTTTTCATACTGCTTTCACGCCTGCTGATGTTATGGTGTTTTAGCGCGCATGATCTCAGTTCTGTGCAAGAGAACACAAAGAAAGTAATGTAAGTTGGGCGCCCGAGCTGGTCCAGCTGCCTTCTTACATTTTTCTATTCAAGTTTTCGAAGATGATTTATTTGAAAAATAGGAAAGCTACAGAATTAAAACTGACACTTTAAACCTTATAATTATATTAACAACTATCATATCTGCGTGCCAAAACAATGTCATTTATTAATAGTTTCAATGAATCTGTTTAACTAGTCTACGTTATCAGATTCTCCAGTAGAGGTCTAGATTAGGTCTAGACTTTGGTCAGTGGATTTGTGGATTTAATTTTCAACATCAAAACATTGCCAAATACAAAATCCAATAAAATTTCAATTCACTCTTAAAATCATATACACACTGCCTTTGTTCCCTATAGCAGCTAAAGGGTGACGTATGACCCATACTACGGACTGCTCACAGCCGGTCAAGATCTGAAAAGGCTCAGCTCAACATAAACCCAACAAAATCCAGTCATCTATCGCATACTCAACTTATACGATATGAAAACGTAACATGTTGCGAGTAGCATGAAAGGATTTGCACGCTGTGAGGCACAGAGAATTGGTCGTTCAACTTGAAATAAGTATCCACACTACTTCATTTTATATCTTGACAAGAACATATGCTGTTAGTAAAAGTTGGTAAAACGCAATGCAAGATCTTCACGCTGTTGTGATATGAATGAACAGCTTGAAAAACAGGACACATGTCTTATTTTTGGCTATGGCCATGTAGACGAAGGGCACCTCAACCCATTTGAGAAATTTAAATAAGAAAGTTTCTTGCCTATCGAAGATCAGTATCTTACAACCGTCACCTGCAAGCGTACAATTCAGTTTTTACTGGCCAAATGAAAGAATTTTTTCAGATGAGCTTTAGGCTCGGTAACAACAGTGCAACTCATATGATCTCATCCACTGAATTAGGCATACCGTTTATTGATAGTTTGTATAAATCACGAATATTTTCATTTACGAGGAACCAAAGTATATGAATGACACTTTACCAATCGTTGACATAACTCTACGGATATGCCTTGCTTTCATTCTACTAGCAAGGGCGAGCACGCTTACTCGAAACTCAAGGAAATTCAAATTAGATTACGAGAGTCCACGAAAAAGAAACATATTGTAAATGTAGTTATCATGGATCTTCATATTGGGACTTCGGTCTCATTAACAGCAACTTCACCGCACAATCAATAAGGGAAATGTCAGAAGTAGTTTGAACTACGTTTTAAACTATAACCAAGCCTACTTACGTATAGGCCTACTCTTTTCGTGAAAAGTAAACAATTTAAAGTGACATGTAATTGCAAACTTGGGGTGGTATGCACAACTCTGTTGTAAATTCAAACGCCCGACTAGATCGTCCTAGTTGCGTCGTAGCACTAGTACGGTCTGCACAAGGGGCAACTTGCTCTACGCACTGCGTAAACTGAAGGATAGCACAGACCAACTTAGACAGGCTGAAGAGGTCGTCTACATTCTTTACTTCGAGACTAAATTATTAAAGTTTAACAATCAGTTGAATCTGAGAAACAATGGCGGCCGAAGAAAGATTTTAAGCGACCGATTCAGAGATGAGAAAGAGTTTTTCGGGACCTTCTAAATCCACTGGAGTTTGATGATACAGAACTTCTGCAAAAATATCGCTTCCCAAGCTGAGTGATTCTGTAGCTCTCTGATCTTGTAGCAGACTCTATTTCCCACCCATGTGCCTGCACTGCTGCAAGTGTGCTTGATACTGAGATCGCCAGCGGCTCTTTCCAAGATGCCACTGATTAGTATGTCGGGCTCCACCAAGCGACAGGTACGTGAACTTGGTAAAATTTAGATTTACTATTCTGACTGAAGCTAGGACTATTTCGATCACTCTTTTTATCATAATCTAACCAAGTCTGACAATTAATATTCAGTCATCAGAGAGTGGAATAGAATAGACATAAATTTGTTAGATCTAAATCTTTTAGAAGGTGCATGTATTTAAGAGTGAAATACAACCCACTTTAGTATGAAATTTGGTAAACATTTGGATGCAATACATTTGAAGTTGTCAAATTATTGTTCACATATAACTTAGATCTATGTTACACAATCAGTTAGAGGATAAGTGTTATATTGTAGTATGATGTCAGAACAACAATCTACCTTAGTAGTTTCATGTTGCCACATTTAACATGTTTTGAATGTGTGCAGTAATGACTTTTCATCTAAATCATTCATGTTAACTTAACGTTAGCACAAATTTTCAAAAGCATGGTTTGGATTTCCTATCATTTTTTATCAATATTTTTTTTCTCATTAGGCCCTTCCCTTCGTTCTTTCAGTTAGCAGAAGCTTTCACAAGGTATTAAATGCTCTTGAGGAATTAGGGCCCCAATTTATCAGTTGTTATTTTCTTTTTGACTAATCAAAATGGCTTTTTACATGCATTGCACTTTTACGCTCAAAGGAAACAAATGATATTATTGATAACCAAATGCTTAATAGTTAATTTTTTACAACAACAAATGCCCTATACCTTATTATCACCTATATAAGCTATTTGTAGCATGAGAATGGCAATTGAAAGAATTTATTTTTTTTTAAAATTTAATTCAGATCTTTCAGTAACGATTGATGAATGTTGAAACTATTATTTTTTGTTTTAATTTTTTATTTTTTTTTGTTACACATACAGTATTCGTTTTTTAGAGCTAGAAGTAGTTGGATTCCATTTATGTGTAGGCACAGACCCCGAAAACGCCGACCCAGCCTGTCAGATCAAATTACCTGCAGAAGATAAATCTACGCCTGCCAGCCTCCAGTTTAATTAAAATCGTCTCATAAGCACAAAGAGGGTTCTCGCCGTCTCCAAAACTAAATTCCTGCCCTGAGCGTTAAAGCAAACAGTCGTGTTATATGTTTTCTCTTTAGAAAATATGTGTGGGAGTTGTATAGTGCATATTACTGTGATTATTTTTGCACACTTATTTGATTTTTCTCTACAGACTCGTACTTGGGATCCCAGATGTATTTAAGGCAAATGACTGCACACATACATGTATTTGAAAATCAAAGCTCTGTCCAAAAACCAGCAAGAGTTCATTAATAGAAAAAATACTTTTTCTATTAATACTCAGGTAAAAGTCATTTCCCCCCCGAAAAAAAAAAAACAAAAACAAAAAAAAAAAAAAAACAAACAAACAAAACAAAACAAAAAAAACTTCATTTTAATGACAATCGTATTAAGCTTTAAAACATTTGATCTAAAACTGAAACAGGATAGGTTTTAATTTTGATTCTCAAAGATATATCAGTTGATATTTCTCTTTTAGCCATTGAATAGCAGTTTAACTTTAAGTGAAAAATAAAACATAACTTTGCTTTTTCTTACAATTATCTTTGGGAAAAGCAGTATTTTTATGCATCTATTTCAACAAATAAACCTTGGCCTTTTCAAAGAGACTGTGAACATCTGGTATCATTTTGTTACAGATCCAGATCTTCTCAATGTTACATTAATAGAGATGAGGAATATGTTGTGAGATATGTACATTATATAATTTGGGTGAGACAAAAATTACAAAAGACATAAATACAAACTTTTGTTTCAGTTTCAATTAATTGAATTTGAGCTTCGAAATTGTAATGTGAAGTAATTTGGGTATGATGGTAAAACCTTTTTTTTTATTGTGATTTTCATATTGCCACATAAATTTTATGGACAGTGCTGGCAACAGAAAACCTGGTTTGTAGCATCAGTAAGTTACAGCACACTGTGAACAAATTGGTATTTAAAGGAATCAATCATATTTTTGTTATAAATTAATTGTATTACCCAGAACTTGATTAATTTCAAATGAGTCTCTAAAATTTAGTTTTCAATTAAAATTTTTCAATTTCAGGCTGCTTATGACTCAGATCTGATGATTATTCATTGACTGTGTTGCATGCTTTCCTGGCAGTGTCCATAATGCTAGTATTCTTTGGGAATCTGGTAAGGCCAATCCCACTCTTATATCGATAAGAAATGTTGAGATTTGTAATGCAAAGCCTATGCCTTTAAAAGGGACAGTTTTAAAAATCTATTTTACAACCTGTATTCAAGAGATTCTTAAATATGTTTACCAGATTTTTAAAAAATGAGAACAAAAACAAAAATGGTGCTGGGTAAACCATTTATGTTTGAATAAAATTAATAACTGATGTCTCATAATTAAATTTTAAAATTGTTTTCCAATTCGATTTTTCAATCTACATGATTCTTCTTCTATTAGAACAACAACAACAACAACAACAACCACTACTACTACTTCTACTACTACTACTACTACTACTACTACTACTACTACTACTACTACTACTGCTACTACTACTACTACTACTTCTGGATCCTAGCTCTAGGTCCAGTTTATCATGTTCAGTCTAAATGTAGACCATCTAACCAAACCTAAGTTATAAAAGATCTATGCACTTAACAAAATTTTAATAGATTTTACATTTTACTTTTAATCCATTTAGATAAGAACGAACTAGTTTGTTTCTTAGCTTTCCTAAAGTCTTTAGGGCGTGTATATGATCTGATGACAATATAAACAAACTTTTTGTGAGAACAATAAAACATTGGTGACAAATTATTCTTAAATTTTCTGATTTAGAAAATTTAGCACTTGAATATGGATGCAAAAAAAGTGCAGATGATAGGTAATTGCTGTAAAAATGTGATCTTGGTATTTCATAAATCCAGCAAGATGAAATCAGCCTCAATGAAACAATATAATTTACAGAACTGTGATCAATTATTACTAAGCCTTTAATTCTTTTTCTCTTTTTCTTGATTCAGGACTGTTCTGAGCAATGGAAGGCCATCCAAGAGTGTTAAACAGGATTATATTGGGTGATACTGATGGTAGCTACTATGAAATTAAAAAACAATTACATGTAGAGCAACATGGAATGTTAGAACAATGCTACAAAAAGGAAAGTTAAAAACATCAAACAAGAAATGAAAAGGATGAAAATTAATACTAGGCACCAGCAAAGTCAGATGGCAAGCCGCAGGAAAGAATAACATCAGGAACGTTCGAGATATTCTTCTAAGAGGTACATAACATGAGAAAGGAGTGACTATTACGCTTGACCAAGACATGGCAAAAAAGGGTATTCGACTCTATCAGATAGAATTTTGCTTTCAAAGGTTGCAGGAAAGCTATTGGACAAACATCATTGAAATATACGCACCAACACCAACTAGTAGTGATTAGGAAATAGTCAAATTTTATGAAGATCCTGAGAAAGAAAAAGTCCAATGCAGACAGCAGGACCCTCTTATCATTTTAATGGAAAAGTAGGAGAAAGGAGAGAAGAAAATGTGGTAGGACTCTACGGAATCAGCATTAGAAATATACGAGAAGAAATTAGTTGAATGGTGTAATACGAACAACCTTATTAGAGGAAACACATGGTTTCAGCTACCAAAGAGAAGGAAATGGACATGGAAAAGCCCGGGGATGGCAGGGGAAACCAGATGAATTGCATCCTGATCAATTAAAGATAAATTTAGAAATGCAACTCTCTCAGCAAACACCTTCCCTGGAGCAGACTGTTATTGTGATCATGTTTTAATGGCTGCTAAATTCAAACTGAAACTTAATAAAAACGATAAGTAAAGCTAAAAACATCAAACTTGACTTGGCTTTATTGAAATCCTATTTCAGCAATCTTTTCTGGCTCTACCTTAATTTTGTTTTCTCAATACTTTTAATATAAAGTAACTAAATTAACAGACTTCTGATCTGTAATGGCATTATAAAAAATTTACACAAATACTTACAGAAGCAAAAACATCATACATGTACTAAAGTTATCACATCATGTATAATTAAAAAAATACAGCCCAATAGTTAATGAAAACCACATTTTACTCTTTAAGGTTTGCACAATTTTTTTTCCATTCGTTTGTTTTTCGCCAACAGCATCCTCCTAGTTCACATACCATTACTGACGTGAACATAATTAATGGCCCGGTTCTATGAAGCGCTCCTATCTTTAGGATTGATCCTAACTTCCGCTAGTCCCTGGCTAGTCCCAGTCTAGTCTCTACTCAAAATTAGGTCCGTTCTATGAAGAAAAGTGTGAACCTAACATCAAACTTTGGCCCTAAAATGATGCGATTTTGGTGCAAGATTTAGGAGTGGGTCTACCTTGGCCTAACTTGAGTTAGGTGCACAAAATCCTTAATTTCCGGCAAAAAGCAGCCATAAATCTAATTCTGCCGACAGCTCGATTCGAATTGAAATGGGTTTGTTTCATCGCTCTTATTTATGTAATTTGCTATTCAAATGAGTTAAATCAAACTTTCCACGTGTATGAATCTAGATGTATGTGTTTAGATAGAATAGTCTCACTGAAAACAACAAAAACTTGACTTTTAAATTGACTGTATAGTCCAAAGATCCAAATGGTAACGTTAGATAGATTCAAGTATGAAGAGCGCTAGACCTATATTTAGTAAATTTGCTCTGATTTAACATCTCTACAGTGTGTAACATCCAAAACAAAACACATAATAATAGTTGTAAATCTTGTATGTATAGGCATTTAATCAAGTTTAGATCAGGTGAGGAAATAATCTGCTATCAGATCTGTAGATTGGTAGGCAATCTTTCTCTTTATAAACTTTTCGATCGTACAGTAACGTTATCACTGTGAGCCAAGTGTTTTACAATGAAAGTAATTAATATTATTGTGTCTGAATATGCCAGATATCTCAAGCAAACTTTTAACCCCAACATATAACAACGGTAGTAATTAGTTAAAGTAACAATAGTATGAAGCTTACTGGTAGTAGTAGTAGTAGTAGTAGTAGTAGTAGTAGTAGTAGTAGTAGTAGTAGTAGTAGTAGTAGTAGTAGTAGTAGTAGTAGTAGTAATGGTAGTAGAAGCAGCAGCAATAGTAGTAGTAGTAGTAGCAGCAGCAGCAGCAGCAGTAGTAGTAGTAGTAGTAATAGTAGTAGCAGCAGCAGCAGCAGCAGTAGTAGTAGTAGTAGTAGTAGTAGTAGTAGTAGTAGTAGTAGTAGTAGTAGTAGTAGTAGTAGTAGTAGTAGTAGTAGTAGTAGTAGAAATTGCATAGTAGTAGTAGTAGTAGTGGTAATAATTGTTGTGCTAGCAAAAGCAATAATGTTTGTAATAGTAGTAGCAGTATTAGTAGTATTAGTAATGGTTGTAGTGTTATAGCAGCAGCAGCTGCAGTAGTAGTAGTAGTAGTAGTAGTAGTAGTAGTAGTAGTAGTAGTAGTAGTAGTAGTAGTTGTTGTTGTTGTTGTTGTTGTTGTTGTTGTTGTTGTTGTTGTTGTTGTTGTTGTTGTTGTTGTTGTTGTTGTTGTTGTTGTTGTTGTTGTTGTTGTTGTTGTTGTTGTAGTAGTAGTAGTAGTAGTAGTAGTAGTAGTAGTAGTAGTAGTAGTAGTAGTAGTAAATATAAAAATCATAATAGTGGTGGTAGAAGTAGTTGTAGCACCAATAGCAATATTGGTAGTAGTAGCAGTAGTAATGTGGTTGCTGCAGAAAAAAAAATATGGTTCATTTACATTTTATTTTTCTAAGACTACCTTCCATGATCTCATAAATGTGGGGCCATTTAAGTGAAAGAAGGCTAATTAATGCACAGTGTAGAAGGATTAAAGGAGGATGTGGAGACTTCTGATAAACCAACTAGAGCTACAATAAAGTTCTTTAAAAAAAGAAAAAAGAAAAGATCAAAAGGACTTCAAACTTATATTCTTAGCATATATATATATATATATATATATATATATATATATATATATATATATAGGCAAGGGTGAAAAATTTATTTTAAAATTAGGTTCAGAGCCTATATAAACTAAACTACCTAACTGCTTTATTTAAACCTTAGGTACCAATAATAACTGTCATAAAATGCTATAGAATATGAGCTGTTTAAAGACAGTACTCAACAGTGAATGTGGTCTCCATGTTGATTCATTACTTAGGCAGCCAATTACTTGTGATTGCTTGCTTTTTTTCCCCTTAATGTTATATTAATAAAAAGGAAAAAAATTGTAAGCAGAAAATGGAATTTATAAAGAAAAGTGAATCTAAAGATGTAGATTTGTTGAAAATCATTTTACAGTTTGCTATGTAGTTTTGTACGTAAAACGCTCAAACTAATAGGAAGCAAAGTGCAGAATTTTTTGCGTAATTTATTAATTTTTTTTTTCTGCTTTTCCACAGCTAACTTGACCCAAAATCTGAGCTTATAGTGATATCCTCCAACATGTTTTACATGCTCTTAAACTCAACAAAATGTTCTACAAGGATCCATTTGACTGAGACTGATAATGAAACTTGATACTTCTGATACCAACTTATCCGCAAAGAATCTAGCAAACCCAAAGGGTATGAACAATACCATAATATACATTTTGTATTGTATGTATGTAATTTCGTAATTTCTTTAAAAAGCATTTAAAATTAAACTGTTGCTGGGTATGATCAATACTGTAGAGCAGCATGAAACAGTGGTTAGATTGTTAAATTTGCAATGTAGCGGATGCATGTTAATTTCAACGTCAACTTACATTGTACTGCCATATGAGAGCAATCACCATAGATAATTTTATAAATTGACCTATGTAATTGTAAAGAAAACCTGACAACAGTGTGTGAATGAAAGCATGAATATATATATATATATATATATATATATATATATATATATATATATATATATATATATATATATATATGTGTGTCCAGGCACAACTCTGTACTAAACAGACCTGGCTGGAGATATATATTCTTTTATCTGATAATCAAATGATGTTTAGTTTGACTATGAAGTCAGAGTATGACTACTCTATAATTTATAAAAGCATTACAATTTTTTTAACGTCCAAAAAAGTGAGAGGGCATGAAGGACTTTGATTGAAATAGGTAGCATTAACATAGGCTACTCTTCCTTTTTTTCCTTATTATATCCATAATTGAATTGAAATCCAATTCAACATCATTGCACTTTATTTTTTTTCCAGTCTTTTTCTCCAGACATGTGCATAAGAAGATCAAGTAACTGTGAAAGGTCCTTGCTGCTTTTCAATCTTATTGACTGTATGGATTTGAATCAGCAGCTGAAATCCTTTATCAAACTCAAGAGGATATGCTATATTTTGGAGCACAAAAAGTAGAAATAAAAAAGAAATGAAAACTTCACAATTTTTTTCTTTTCTTTTGAAAATAATGAATGGATGTGATTGTAAGTTTTAGGCTATAAACCATTGACAATTATATTTCTCAGAAATGCAGGCCTAGATCTTGTTTAACTCAAATTTCAGTAGGGCCTACTTGTTCCTTTTTTTTTAAATAACTGTGAAAATTAAAAAAAAAAGTTATTTTTAAACCACAACAAATATACGTTTTTTCCCGATCATATGCAGAGAACCTCCGATAATGAACAGACTCTGCCTTTGTTTGTTAACTATTTTTGGATATTCTTTTCATACAAAATATGTTTACATTTTTAAATACACAGAAACCGAATACTAAATTGTTGGCTCAGTGCTTAATGCATAAAGGTTTTTTTGTATTATTTTTTTTTGTTTTTGAAAAAAAGATCAACTCTTCGCTAAGCATGACAGGCATATCCTAAAAGATTTAATGCTTCAAAGCCTTTAAACATGATTTTATTTGGTTTTAGTTAATTGTAGAAAGCTTAGTGTAAAAAATTCTGTGGTCATTGTAGTGTCATGTTGAACATTTAGCCCAGTACTTTTTCACCCTAAATCACATTGTTATGGATGCTCTATATCAAAGAATGATTCTGTAGATGCACATTTAGGTACAGTTATGAAACACTCTGTTGCATGTGCCAGGATTACATCAATAAATGTAATTAGTCACTTTGTCTCATCTTGTTATATATACCATAAACATAAGATTAGTATTTGGCAGAAAAACTGGCACCTTTATATTATTTAAAAACATTTTGAGTTCTGTATCAATTAAGTAACTTAATCTTAATAACTTACAATCAGATGGCGCTGGTGAAAGTCATTAGCTTGACAAAGGGCAATCTTCCTACACAACTTTTTTGAACAAATACAAAAACAAATACTTGAACCCATATATTTAAGCCTTTACCTCTGACAGTTGTGAATTGCTTATGTATCTGGTACATGGATACATCAAAACTAAACACAGTGTACAGGAACATTGATTTACAATATTGATTAAGCAGACAAAAATGGTTTTTTAAAAAGTTTTTTTCTCATTAATTTGTCAGGGATAAATAGAGAACAGTATGCATGAAAATATGTACACATTAACACAAGTTCCACATGACTTCATTGTGCCAGGTACCCTCTCTGCACATTCTTGAATGATCCTTGAGCTATTGTTATAGTAGTAAACAAGTGATGCCATGAGGCCACTTGGCACTTGCCCTCATTCACTTGGCTAGTTTATTAGCAAACTTTAAGTTCATGATTTCGTAATTGCTGACAGGAAAAGCGGGCACCATCTGCCTGATGAAAGGTGATATGCTGATAACAACTGGGGTCTTCATAATAAGCATTCCCCATGTTTCATGGAAGAATTCCTGAAAGTAAATAACAGAATACAGTAATATCAAAGAATAATATAGGCAGCTTGTCTTTGATAAAAATTAATATAATAAGATGTGTTTTTCTTCTGCATCATCATATATTTAAACTTTGAAATAAACAGATCTAAATAGTAGAGAGTTAGTTATGATTTTTTGGGGGAAGTGGAAGGGCTTTAAAATTGCTGAATACATGTACTTTACATTATGTAGGCCTACATGGAGGAAAAATAATTTCACAAAAATTGTCCTTGCTTTTCCAGATTTTGATTACCAATCTATCTATTTTTGAAAGTTAATGCATCAATAGAGACAAGTCATATCATAAAAATTATTGAAGATCTTGTCCTGATAACATTTTTTACTAATTCAGTTATTGAGAAATTCAAATCTTTTGTAATTATCCAGAATTTTTTTTTTACGAGGGAGGGAAATTTATACTACAGACTGACTTTAATGGGTAAAAATAAAGATCTGTTGGAGGAAAAACTGAAAGTTAAATAAGGTTGTATTAGCTCTATGTCCATGGGTTGCATATGAGCATGCTGTTGTGGGGAATGCTTAAGCAGGGTATTGGGCTGTATAACTGTGAGTAACTTGTTCAGATCACTGAGTTGTAACACTAGTTTTGAATTACCGTGTACTGCTCAAAGTAGTCAGAAGACAAGCATAATTTTAATCTCTACGGCCTAGTATCTGTAGTGGGCTATGCATATGCTGCTCTGCTACAACTGCTAATAACTTTTTCATGCAAACTTGCAATTGGCTTTCTGCAGTTTCTAGTCTCACTTTCCCCAATACCCCATTTTCCATTGATCTGCCAATTAAAAAATTTTGTTCAAAGATTTGTTCCTGCCAACATCAACATTTTTTTCCTTTTTTAAAGTTTCTAAGCCTTTGTTCTCCGATTGAATTCAAAGGCAAGGGAACAGCACACCTTTTGCATGCTTTTCCACAAATATCGTCGGTGAACATATAGAAAATTTATACAGACACCCACTGCAGCTTATGCAGTAGATACCATTAATGTAATAGAATAGTTTTTAAGTCTAGGATTAAAAATGTGTAAGCTGCTATTGGCCAAGATCTCATTCTGGGTAAGGTATAGTTTTGAAATGTATTAGACATCCCAGATCTCTTATTTCCGGACTGGTAACAATTATCTTACTCTGGGACATACATTAAACAGGGACTACATTTAGCTTTGGAATTAGAATGGCTTAATTGATGAACAACGGGTCAACAGACATGATAATAATTACCGGCTCCATTATTTAGATCGATCATAATACAGTAGACTTGGAATCTAGGTCTATCTAAAATCTCAAACGAGTGGCCACTTAGTATAGATCTAAATTTAGATTATTATTTAAATCTAAAGTAAATTCTAGTTGACTAAAACTAGATCTACATTAAAAGTACACTTTAGGAGCTTTTATCTAGTCTAGATCTAGATCTAAATCTCTAGGCCCACGCCACACAGTACGAAATCTCAGTTTGACCCACTTTGTCAAGTATTTGAAACTTAAAGAGTACACACTTTGAACATGTAAAACTCAACAAGTATTTATTTACGATAAAAACAATTTTCATATTCATGTTCAGCACATCAAAATACATCAGATAAATATCATTTGCAAACCCAAATAGCTGTTGGTCCGATAGTACAAAAACACCCTCAATTTAACTGAATGTCGCTTTATTTCCTTCAGTTGTTTATGAAAAAATACTCTTCGCCATGCATAAAAAGTGAGTGTATTATATAGCTCTTGGTCTAAAATCTGGTTCAAGGTATGTGTAGGTTAGACGGCGCGTTGAAAATAGTTTTCAAAATCCTTAGTTCGCTGAAGTCGAATGGATGAAAGAGATGGTTACGATCATAACAAGAAACATTTTTGAGGTCTCAAAGGTAAGTTCCGCAGCCTCAAAGTCCAAATCACATGAAAATACAAAACAATTCCAATGTTTTCCCATTCTCTTAACAAATAGAATTTTAGGTAATAGTCTAACAATTTGAAAAAGCAAAAATATTTTTTTTCTCTTGTATCATAAGGTATCATAAAAAAAAGAAATAAAAACCACAAATTTCCTTTACATTTTTTGTGTGTTTGAAATGACTAACATGGCATATCAATGGAATTGGTAAACAAGTTTTGCGCAGGAAAAATTTTTGACGAATTACGGTAAAATCACTGACTTTTAGCTTAGACTAATTAAGTTCAAGATTTTAGGTGCGATCCTAAAATTAGGAGTAGGTGTAACCCTATCTACGACTGGTCCTATAGTTAGGTGCACCTATTTTTAGGTGAGCTTCATAGAACCGGGCCAATATCCTCCGGGTTGTTGAGAAAGGGGTCAGCCCATAAGCCAGGAATACTGACCAAAAAAAAACCAAAAACCAAAAACAAAAAAAAAAAAAAAAAATCTCTGCTATATTAGAATGTGCAGTTCAGTTTCTAACTCTGGTCTTAGTCGAGAACAAAAAATATAATGAAACAATTCAAATTGTAGCCTCATAGTAAAACAATCTACAATGTCTGAGTGGAAATTCAATCTATAAATATAAATAAAACATTTCAATCAGAGTGTAATTAATCACAGATCATCATCAGTTAAGTCACATTCTTCTTACCGTTTTTACAAAATTAGTTAACTTGTGGAAAAGATTTACGTATAGACCTATGTGCAGTAGACTTGAGCAACTGATTAAATGAAATTAAAAGGAACAAGCATTCAAGAACTAAATTAAAGTAGCCCATGTACTTGTAAAAGTTGTACATGCTATGTCAAAATGTGTTCTCTAGAGGTAGAAAAAAAAGTTTTTTTTTTTTTTTTAAATAAAGGATTCTAAAATATAGAATTTATCAGTTTGTAACGAGTAGAACAATCGTCTTGGTTTGCGTTTTTGAACCTTTGAACCTTACCAGGAATTTTCCCTGAAGTGATACCCTTCACCCCCCCTCCCCCCTCCCCAAACCCCCACATTTTAAATATCACTCAGTAATAATGATACATGTACTACTAGTAGTTCAGTTTGGGGAGAGCCACCACCAGTACACCTACAGTGGGTCCTGTAGACATGAACTGTCTGTTTGAGATCCTGTTAGGAATAATAAATTATATCACTATTATCAGTATTTTACATTTTGAACAATTGGTTTTTTCGTCGATAAATGTCATGAATTCTTGTCGCGGCAGAAAGTAAACATAGATCAATACGATGCAGATTTAGCTCAGTCAACTGCAAAGTGCAATGACGATGGAGATTGGACACCTTACTAACACCAATACATGTATCATGTGTCATAAATTAAAAAAAATGTATACAGTATAGTAGCGAATGATGAGAGCCAGTCATAATAGCAGTTAAACAAATTTAAAAAAAATGTACATCATTTTATTGCTGTCGCTGGCTTTCCTACAGAAATAAAAAGAAATTAAACGACCAAGATAAGAACAGAAGTACTTACTCTACTTGCAGTTACACATCATTTTTTTTCGGCCCTCGCCAAAGAAGCAGCACTTACTTCAATGGAAATAAGTTGCGATTAGTTTTTTTTTAATTAGTTAGCTTCAAGCGTATTTATCGTCTGCGTTATGCAGTCGATGTTGGAGTTCTCATTCTCTGAAAAGTTGGGTTTTCTGGTTCTGGAGTGCTATATTGAACCCGTTCTGATGTATGGATGCGAGGCCTCGACAATTTCAAAACAGGTACAAAAGAAACTGGAGGCAACAGAAATATGGTTCTTTAGGTGAATGCTACGAATCTTATCGACTTCAAAGAAATCAAACGAAACAGTATTACGAGAAGCCAACACAACAAGATCACTGATAAATAGAATACGTAAACGCCGAGCAACCTTTTTAGTCCATGTGATGAGTAGAGGGAAACTAGAACATCTTGTAGACGAGGAAAAACGCAGCAGACGAAAAGAACGTGAAAGAATGTTGAATGGACTGACTAACAAAGTCTTCCAATTAGGAAGAGTGACAGAAGCACTGAAAGCGATGGGGATACGTGGAAGATCATGATAGCTTAAGCTGAACAGCACGACACCCCGATTGACTGAACAAGGACTATATCTAGCTAAGTCAGTATGGTCTTGCGCGGTTGGTGAAGGGTGCATAGGGCGTAGGCGGGATAGAGCACAGCCCTCTGGAATAACAAGCTGGCTCGTGACGATAATGACGTCACAGCGGTGGGCTTAATGCTACCTGATGTGCGCTTTGTAACAGACTCAGGTAAGAGGTGAAGAAAAGAATAGAGAATGGATGCACAAACATATTATTATATATATATATAGATGATGATGATGAAGAGAGAGGAGGAGGAGGAGGGGGGAGGAGGAGGAGGAGGAGGAGAAGAAGAAGAAGAAGAAGAAGAAGAAGAAGAAGAAGAAGAAGAAGAAGAAGAAGAAGAAGAAGAAGAACAACAACAACAACAACAACAACAACAACAACACATACAACAACAACAACAACAACTGCAACAACAATAAAAACAAGAACAACGAAAGCAATAATACACTGTAACAACTTCTACCACCATGAAGCTTATTTGTAACGCTATTCTCGTCTAAGCGCCACATTACAGTTACGCAGCAGACTTTTCCCTCTTTGAACTAACGGCAAAAAATCCAGAGCACATGAGGTGTGAAGAACAAATCCCAATTTAAGAATGTCTGTCGGTACCATGACACGAGATAGTTACTTGAAGTTACTGGCACATGGCGAACCTGCTTCCTTTGCACGTGGTTGTTACTGCGACCGAAGAGCGAACCAAAGGACTAGACAGCGGTGATTTTACCACATGGCCTTTCTTTATTGCCTAACTTTCACCCACCCCACCATCATCCTCCACCCTATATGCACTTGCAGAGCTAGTGGTGGAATTGTATGTGAAGTAACATGGTTGGATTAATTTTGCAATATCATTAAACCAAACTAATCGAGTTACAGTTTAATCCAGCCTCTTGTTTCTGTGAAGCCGAGTAAGAAATGAAGGATGCCGCGATGTAAACAAAGGCAAGAGTTGAGAGCTTGATGAGTGTGTCTGCGGTACTGAAACAGGTCTATGCCTTTGTTGTCGGTAATTTTTTATGTGTTGTCATAAAGTATAAATAAATACATGTATAAAATATCGGTGAATAGAGAAGGAAAAAGGAAGAGAATTACATGACACTAAGACTGGACGAAAGAACAAAAAAGAGGGGAGATAGATGTAAATCTTGGTAGGGATATGTACAATTGGGGATATCTAATAACAACAAAAACAACAACAACAATAATAATAATAATAATAATAATAATAATAATAATAATAATAATAATAATAATAATAATATGTAGTAATAAAAGTAATAATAATATTGATACTACTACTACTACTACTACTACTACTACTACTACTACTACTACTACTAAGAAATAAGGACAAAAATAAAAGCAACTGGAGAAAAAAAACATCGATGAGAAGGAATAATAAGAATAAACAGGTACAATTAGGTGAGATAATAAAGGGGGGAGGCTGTTAGGGGGAAATTGCAGTACAGTGATAGTAGTGTAAATATATCTGCGTACCTTAGATGCATCAAAAAATTTTGTTTGATCCAGTGAGAGTCTCCAGCTTTCTTATTGCAAGAAGATTGTTTGTTTGCTGCAAACTGCTTCGAGTAATTGTTCAAGAGGATGTTGACGTTACTTTGGTTTGAAGCATTTCTTGAGCAAATTGTCGAGACTCGCACTGCATTGTAAAATAATCACTACTTCTGCTGCTACTGATGTTATTATTGTTTTATCAACAGCAGTTGGGATTCTAGTGAACTGACGTTAACTGAAGTGAGAGAACACTATGATGTCGCTGCCACCTTTTGTGATAGGTATTACTTCACCCTAAAATGATTATGAAAGTGAAATATTTGTTTAAAGTTGTTAAATTGATACTTAAAACCGTTTTGTGTAAAAACGTCTATCTGCGTATTGTGAAAGACTCGAATAAATGAGTGCAGAGTGAGAACATTGATTGTGTCATTTTCAAACGATGCATCAATGATATAATAAATGTTATGTACTTCATATTAGTTTGTGTTCATGTACCCTACTAGTCCATTTTCCGTACAAATACGTGTTACATTTAGACAGAAAATCTTGAAAGTTATCTATCTTGTCGGCATTTTTCTGATGCGAGGTAATCTCTTCTCTCGATTTATTTTTGTCCATCATCAAGTTTTTTTTTTCTTTTTATTGGCGGCTCAGAGGATAAATATGATGGACAGTTAGGAAAAAGCGATGGAAACGCATTATTAGTAAGTTTAGGAGCAGGTCTTTCAGCACTTATAACAGTCCCATCAGCGCGTGTGAATGTATCGACTATAAATCGTTCACAAAAATGTTTACCACAAAGTGCAGAATGTTTGGTTGATTCAAATTTACATCTAGATGAGTTATCCTCTGATCTAGGGATCTTGCTTATCCATAATTTGCTTCTTTCCGGATCGGAAGGAAAAGAGAACGTTGAAACTTTCTCCAGCTGTCCATCGTAGTTACTTTTGCAACCAGGAACGCAACAATATCGGAAAATATACTAACTTTAGGCCTACAAATAGATCTAGATCTTTAATCTAGATCTAGATCAACAACGTCTAGATAAAACACACTAAGTTACTAAGTCTAAGTGGTAATATCAATTCATTTCTGTTCGCGGTTACCATGAAAACAGCAATAATAGTTTTAGTTACACAGCGCAAATGTTCAAATGAAATTAATAATCCAATGGAAAACATCCCGAGAATGAATAACACAACAGCGGAACGATGTTAACAACATGGAGATCTATCTGACGGAGAACAAAGCAAAGTTCTAATCTAGCGCTACGCATCATTGCACGGTGTCAGCCAGCTGACTCGCCAGCTGATTCGCCAGCCTATCAGTTCACGGGACTTGGCTGGCATCGGATTTACTCCCCGGCCTTGTAAGTTGTATCCAGTCGGCCATGGATAGAGGCTGCGTGTGGACTAGACCTAGACCTAACTTATCGTAGGCTTACAGCATTTATGGCAATGCATTGTTTTTTTTCTCCCCACCGCCGCTCGCCTTAACCAATAGCATTATTTTTACAGCCTCCAAAAATGCTTTAACAATGTTTTAATCTGGCTATATATATATATATATATATATATATATATATATATATATATATATATATATATATATATATATGAGCGGATGAGCGGATGGAAAGTTGGTGATGTCTGTTGTGTGATTTTATATAATCGAATTCTTTGATTTGATTGAGTTTGTTTAATGAGAGGGTCTTATAATTTGGCGCGTATTTTTTTTACATAGTATTTGATGTTGGCTTCTGTGTATGTGTTGGGCCTACTTGGCAGCTTGTGGGTGGAGTTAAGCACACCCCTTTCTTTTCGCATTAACTTTAATTTTATTGGCCATTGTTTTGTGACGGGAACTCAGTCTCCGCTTCTCTACTGGGTTAATTTTTTTTCTAATTCTATTGTATGGCATCATTCAATCTTATGATTACATTACTAGCGGGGTTCGTTGTTTGTTTGTTCCTGTCCAGCTGGCCAGAGAAGCTTGACTTCGGTCGGCTTGAGATGCAACTAATTTTCTTTGATCAGGGGATATTGGGAGATTTGGGGAACAGAGCCCATATTCAAAACATATTGGAGTTAACACACACGTAAAATTAGCGACCTGTCTTAATAAAGATATCGTTAACAAAGACGTATTCAAAAGATTTTCTGACGACATCGTTAACAAAGTAGCATTCAAAACATTTTCTAACGATAGCGTTAAAATAATGTCCGAGATAATTGATTTATCGCTTACTTTTGGCGTGTTTTGCAAAAAAATTGTCTGTTTTCACCCGAAAGTCAAGGCTGTTGCCTTGTTTACATTTCATGTCTGGCTTGATAAGTCTATTCAATGTATAGAAAAAAACTGTTTGGAACATGATGTAGATTAATGGTTCTTGTTCTAGCTGCAACCCAAGGATGAAACTGTTGTTTAAAAAAATTTTAGTCTTTGTTTTAATATCCTAACATAGTGTCCCTCATCTGATCTAACATAGAGTTAGATTTAGATCGAAGTTTATTTAGAGCTACAATCATAACAATGCCTACAGTTAATCTAGACTTTGGAAACTCAATCCAATGCATTGTAAGATGTTGTGGAACAATAGTTGCTGTTCTGAATCGAGTTCAAGGGTAAAATTTTAGTCAACTAAATTCCCAGCATGTTATCTCTTATTCGATTTATATAAGGGTTATGCCTAGATCTAGATCCAGGCCTTAAAGGAAACCTGCATCTGTACCTAGATCTAGATCTAAATTAAAATTTATTAAGTTAAAGTAAGAGGCCTGTGCATAATTTATTCTTTGACTGAGTCCAAATAACTTAAAAGATCACCTTGACTATGTTATTTGTTCAATTTCATATGGGTAAAATGTTTCCTATCATTATAGCCCACGCCAAGTTTTTTTTTTTTTCAAGATTTAGATGGGAAAGGCCCTTCATTTATATCCATTGGTAGTAATGCTACTGAAAATGATTATATATTACTTATAAAAGTGTAAAAAAAAAAAAAAAAATTAAGAATTTTACTTGTAGCAATACTTTCTCATAATGCAGCTAATATTAGAATGAATTTATAGAATAAACATCCCTTGGTTTGACTACCTTCTTAGTATATTATGGCTCTTTTCCTGGTTACTCTCATTTTCCAATTTATTTAGACAGGTCTTTACAGATTATGATTATAAATGAAAAGCATAGTTGAAAACATTCTACTATTTCTAGGTATAAAATACCCTCTCTGATGGGCATAACATACTCATTATTTTGTTTGAAATTAGTACTCTTTTTAATAACCATTCACAAAAATTAATGATGTAAAATGTGTGTTCTACGCCTGGTTTCTAAAATAACTCAATTGAGATGAAATTAAACAATACTGAAACAATACAATATCTTAGGCACTAAATAAATGAGCTTGCAATGGATCTCCTTTAGTTAAATCCAACTTTTTTAACAGCCACTAGACATAAATACATTTTTTTTTTAGTCTGTGGTCTCCCCCCCCCCCCCCCCCTTTTGCTATCCATATACCAATACTTTGAGGAATCAATTTCAAAACTTGATGAATTTTTCAAAAAGTGCAACATTATTCACATATTTTCAATCTCTGTGCATTTAAATATATAAATCTTTTTGTTCTTTTTGTTGAGGAGTATATTATTTGAAATGTTTAGTGTCCAGCTTGTTAAGTTGAAGGAACAATAAACACAATCTTTTTAAAACTGGATAGAAAAAAGTTATTTATAAGCAAGTCTTTGAACTGAAACTTTTAGCCATAACTAAATGACTTCTCTATCTCTTACATGAATTGTTATTTTTTACTTATATTTTTTTTTTTAAATCTGAATTAAAAAAATCAGCAACATATCATTTCAGATCAGCATGTGCAATTTCATGTTTCTATCACAGTTGTGATTTGCTTAATTCAATGTCTTTTTAAAATATCACTGCTCACTTCAGTAAATTTTTTTGAGGACAATTAATCATTTAAATAATTCAAGAAAACAGATTTTGCATTTGTGCAAAATGATATTCGCTTATAGTATACATATACTCTACATGTAATGGGTAAATGTTGTAAATTACTTTTCAATTTAGAATATTGGAAAAAAAGTTGAATAACATAACAAAGTGATGCATTCCATAAGAAAAGTAATACTTAAATATTTTTTGGTAAATAAAACATTATGATTACCTAAATTTACCTAGAAAAAAGAGATTTCACTCTATGTATCTTTTGTTAAGTCCAATATTGAAATGGCTTTGTCCCGTGAGATTTGATTTTCTAAAATCATTTGGTTTTTTTTTTTCTGAATAAGCAATAATCTTAAATTTCCAAGTGAAAAAAGAATGAAATATTTTTTTTAAAAATAATGACTTCCATTGGTCTTGATTAAAGAAAATGTCCTAATACTGAAAGAAAGACTAAGGCAAAATCTCATAAGTTTAATAATGACGGAAACTTTTAACCATTACTAAATGACTTCTCTACCTCTTACATGTTTTGTTAGTTTTTATATATTCTTGTATGTTATAATCTGAATTAAAAAATCAGCAACATATGATTTGAGATCAGCATGTCCAATTTCAGCAATATTCAGTATTTCTGCACTTGAGACTATATTGGATTTATTATTTCTATGGCATACCTCAGTGAATTGGGGTAAGTTGTATCTTGGTAATGTAATATTTGATATTACATATAAAATTTTATTCTTAATTAGATTTAGCGCAAGACAGTGTCTTGATAAATTTGTAACTTTTGCAAGTTCTGAATCTCAGTATAAACTAAATGTTATGTTTTCTCATACAGTTGTGGGTATTAGTCGGATGACGAAAATGTTTGCCTATTCTCCTTTATTTTAAGCCATTATGATAAATATCGTCTTATGTGCAACTTAAGTTGTTACTCATTATAAATTGTTTGCCATTTATTTTTAAATTTATTGTTACCACAATGTATTGGCCTGTTGAGTCAACCCTACTACTCCTAGGCTTAAGTCTCTGTGTGAGACAGGATTCAGCACCCCTTCTCCTAGTAACTGAAGCTTTCATGTAGCTGATGCAATGGTTGCATCAAAGCTGAACGGTGGTCATACTCCCGGCTTTGCGCCACAGCGTGAACCTAGCTTCGCCTCCCCTCTCTTACTGTCTTAGTTTATTGCATAGGTACCCTTTGGATTGGAAGACCAGTGAATGGGCAGTCCTAGCATGCAAATTGGATCTCTGATCTCGCTCATGGAGAGTTAGAGCAGTTGGTTTGACTAACTAAAATACATGTACTTTATTTATTATTACTTTTGTTCTATGGGGTTGTTTGGTAATAATATTATGATTGACTTTCTTAATTGTGTTGTATATCCGGTACAGGTACTCGTATTGTAATGTGTACGTTAACTACTATAATGACATTTGAGATTTAACTGGGTTGGAACTTAACCAATTATTAGGATGGGCTCGCGGTGCTTACATCCCTTAGCTAGTATTACAGCAAGGCTAGCTGTTGTGTTATTTATAGGCGGGGCGGAGCACTCTGTTGAGGAACTGACCTCACACTTACTTAGTTTCACTGGCTTGTGTAACAACCTTCAATGGTCTATGAACTCTATCACCTCGGGGCTTTGATTTCACTTTGTCTGTGGGATAGATGGAAAAGTATTGCGGCTTATGATATTCTTGTAACTAGGGTTGGCTGGTAAAATAGTCAATAATTTGCCAGATTAACTGATTGCTTTTGCATATTGAGTTTGTATTTTATCCATCTTGGGTATGCTAGCATCTACCGATTTTCTCCTCGCTGGGTTCTTACAGTTCTAACTTCTTTCTAACTTCTAGATTTGTTCTAATTTTAATTTTGTTCTAGTTTTAATTCCTATTTTGATTTTATATTAGTGTAGTGGTGTAATCTTGGGTAAAATTCTGCTTAAACATGATTGTGTAGTTCTGCTTTAGTTTACATGTGTTTAATTATTGGCTCGGTCTATTGATATTCTGTGGTTTAAAGATTTACTTGGAGTTTGTAGTTCTTTTCATTTGCTTATCTTTTTCTTTGCCCTATTACAATTATTTCAATCTAATAAATCTCTAGTATAGACTATTTCAAACTTACCTTGTGCCTTATTCGAGTTATTTTGTAATCACAGCAATTCATATATATATATATATATATATATATATATATATAAGATCTTACCTTAAACTCTGTGCATACTACACTTGTGTTTCAAGCGGAGGACAAAGGTGTCGCCTGTCCTCCGCTCTCTTCGGGTATGACTGAGGTGTGTTCGGTTGCCGTTCCGACCTTGTGTTGTTGTTTATTTTCGTTTCCGGGTCACTGGTAGTTTTGTAGTAAATGTTTCTTTCTGTGGGGGCACGATGAAAATATTTCCCTTCTTTTGTTGAGGCTTGGTTTCGTTATTAGAATGAAATATTTCACTGCTATGCAAAGGTTGCACCTGTTGCTGCTGAGTATGGCTGCGCTCTTTTGATTACATCCCATGATAAGTGGTATTCGGTTTTTGATTCCTTAAGTTTCCATATGAATTCACTAATAGTTGTGGCTGATTTTTTGTGGTTTAGTCTAAAGCTCGATGTATGCTGATTGTATCTGGTTTTGAACTCATTTTCTGTTATTCCTATGTAAGTGTCTTGTTTTTTCGAGGGTTTCTGTTCCACAGTCGCCTTGTATACCACTCCCTTTTGGAGGCACTGGCCTTTGAGTGGGCAAGATTTTTTATCCCTGCAGTTGCAAGTCTTTCCTTGTTTTTCTTTTATCTTTGTAGATTCAAGGACTGTTTTATTGTGGCTGGAAATTATTTGTTTCATATTCTGCATGCAGCTATAGCTTAGCTTTACAGTGTTTTTATTTAATATTTTGTGCAGCTTGTTGTTTGTTGGGAAGCACATGTGTAGGAGTCCGAAGAACATTTTCCCTATGTTGTTGGCGACATTTACACTGAATGGGGGGGTTGAACCAGATGATGTTTCTCTTTCTTATTCTCTTCTTGTTTTTTTCGTCTCTTTTTTCATTGGGTGGTGTATTTATTTCTCCAGTAGTGTGATTGTGGTTTGCTTTGGCGGCTTTTTCTTCTGGCTTTTCGTTTTTCGTGTATTGTATTTGTTGTTTATGCCCGTTTGTCCTTAGTGCGGCATTATATGGCTTTGCTGCCTTGTTGAAAATATTAATATTAGCGGAGTTGTTTGAGAGGCGTAATTCTATCCCTTTCGACAAGTTTTTAATGATGGGGGGTGGATGGTTGCTATCACGGTGGATATAGTTGATTTTGCTGTTTGGTTTTTGATATGGTTGATAGAGCCCGTACTCAGATTGAGGGTGACGTCCAAAAAATCTACCACCTTTTTATTCGCATCAGATGTTATGCTTAGTCCACTCTCCTTGAATATCTTGCATATTTCTTTTTTTTTATCTTGTCGGCTTTTCTAGGAGTCTGGTTCGTTATGGCGAGCCCGTCATCTCGGTAGAGTCCTACATTGATGTTGAGGTATTGGAGCTGCGAAAGGAGGAATAATCCTACTAATTCGCAAATTTCTGCGCCGTCGAAGCTTCCCATTGTTACGTCGAAATTCGAAGTTTTTTTGCACCATGGCTCGCCATCCTTGTATAGAGTTGTTTTCTTGGTGTGTTTAATTATGTGTACTTGTTTGTCTGTGATTACCGAATATATGGAGGCAAATTTTATTGCATTCTGGAGCAGTTCGTTTGATATGGACGGATAGAAGTCGCATATGTCGATACAGATCAATGTGTGACTGTTCTTGTTGTCAATATTGTTAAACCAGTTTATGACATCATTTTGTGTTTTTCCATTGGTTAATGTTTGTCTTCGACTTGACGTCGTGAACAATCTGTTTGCTGATTTTGCCGAGCTCAGGCTTGCAGGGGTTTATTAGTCTACAGCTTGGTTTGTTATTAAAATTTGGTTTGTGGTCCTTGAGAGTTAAGAACGCTTCCCTCTTCGCTGTAATGTTTATTCTGTCACTGAGTTTCAGTCGCTCCGCAATATTTTTGTCCTCTCTTGTGATATGCGACTCTGCTGTCTCAGTAGACTTCTTGTATTCTTTCTGTATGCTTTTATTAAGAGCGTCTCGTATTGTTCGCTTTTGAGTTTGTAATAGTTGTTAGTTTTGTCTGCAGGGATTAACAGGTGGTTGTCATTTTTGATTTTCGTTATGTCTTTTCTTAGCTTTTGCTGAAAAGTGTTGTTAACTTTCCTAAATTTGATCTTCTCGATTATTGACGTTAGACCACCCTCAAATCTAAAAGAAGATCTGGGATGAAAGGGGGTGGTCTTGTTGGGTTGAATCCGTACGTTTCTGTGTTCCTTATGTCCAAGCCAGGATTGGGAAAGAAGAAAGCCTTCCATCTGATGTTTTTGACGAATTGTTCTGTTCTGTTTATTAACGACTTGATATATTGCTTTTCACTGCATGTTGGTATATTTTTTGTAGAGTATCCGAGGTTTATTTGCTCTAGCGGTTGGTCGGGATTTCGGCTTAGGTTTAGGTCTAGATCAGTTATCGTTATTCCTCTAAAGCGCTCAACAATCTTGTTGGAGCTAGCTATATATGGTTTGAAGATAAGTTGGAATAATTGATAAGAGTGCTCAACTGTGGGAGCATTTAATAGATATAGAAGATTTTACCTTAAACAACAAGCTGCACAAAATATTAAATAAAAACACTGTAAAGCTAAGCTATAGCTGAATGCAGAATATGAAACAAATAATTTCTAGCCACAATAAAACAGTCCTTGAATCTACAAAGATTTGCAACTGCAGGGATAAAAAATCTTGCCCACTCAAAGGCCAGTGCCTCCAAAAGGGAGTGGTATACAAGGCGACTGTGGAACAGAAACCCTCGAAAAAACAAGACACTTACATAGGAATAACAGAAAATGAGTTCAAAACCAGATACAATCAGCATACATCGAGCTTTAGACTAAACCACAAAAAATCAGCCACAACTTTAATTGATTTCATATGGAAACTTAAGGAATCAGGGACCGAATACCACTTATCATGGGATGTAATCGAAAGAGCGCAGCCATACTCAGCAGCAACAAACAGGTGCAACCTTTGCATAGCAGAGAAATATTTCATTCTAAAAACAAAACCAAGCCTCAACAAAAGAAGGGAAATATTTTCATCGTGCCCCCACAGAAAGAAACATTTACTACAAAACTACCAGTGACCCGGAAACGAAAATAAACAACACAAGGTCAGAACGGCAACCGAACACACCTCAGTCATACCCGAAGAGAGCGGAGGACAGGCGACACCTTTGTCCTCCGCTTGAAACACAAATGTAGTATGCAGAGAATTTAAGGTAAGATCTTCTATATCTATGAAATGCTCCCACAGTTGAGCACTCTTATCAATTATTCCAACTTATCTTCAAACCATATATATATTCACCAGAGCCATTCAAAGTACAGTTATAAAATATAAAACAACCTTGAGAGGTTGGAATTTTTCTCACGTTGTTATGAAGATATTCTTTAAGTAAGGAGATATCTCAATTAAAAAAGTATACGAAACTTGGAGGTAATCTTTTTAACAGCCTTCTTTTCAGTTTATCTCTGCACCGAGAACCTAATGTAGTGCTGATGATCTAATATAGACACAATGCTGTAGTGAATAAGTGCTCTCCAATACAAAAAAGGCCACCATCGATTGCTAAACCTCATAATTATTCTAGATTTAGTCACAATCTGTATAACTCATGCAAGACAAATTAAGAGTGGCAAGTTAATTAATTGGCTTAACTTGAATGTTTCTACGGTCCCATGTGGACAATAAATAGATGTGATCGATATCTGAGATATCAAATAGCAGGGCAGTACGAAACGTATGCCAAAAAAACGCAAGTCGTTAACTTGCCTTTACATTCGCAATCACCGCTGCGGAAGAAAAGGCGACGATGTCAGCTGTTTCTAAAATACTGACAAATCAAAACACAGATTTCTTCTTGAAGCTGGAGTGGTCGCATTTCATTGAATTTTTAACTTTTTAAATTTTTCACTCCATTTGAGTAAAATAACATGCTTTTCTGAATATTCATTATTAATACATAATAATAATAATTAGTTTAACAGAGCTGTTTGATTTGAAAACACTGAGAACAGTCTTTTAAATGTTATTTGATTCATCATTACAAATTAGGCAATAAAATGGCGAAATCAATAACAACAGAAATATAATGAATCTTCAAATGCATTTTTTTAATCTAAATACATTATTTTTCTTGAGTTTTCTTTTACCGGTTGGGACAACGATCTTGGCGGGTCAAAATTCAGTAAACTTCATAATATAATTGAGTTGTTATGAAGAAGATAGGGTAGGAAGAAACGAAACTAGCCTTTATAAAATAGATAAAATAGATACAAAAGATGCGGTAAGTACCAGTAGTATCCTTGAACGGAGATATGAATTGATGAAGGTTGCCTGAAAAAAAACATATTTCTTTGATTTTAATGAATAGACACAGCTTTTTCTTTTCTTTGCTTTTTTTTTCTTTTTGTTTTTTTTATTTTTGCAAAGAGGTTGCGCATTAGATATACATTGGATCACATCAGCAACCATTTTTTACAGTCTCTGCAAAGAAACTGCTTGAAGGAATGATTTTTTTTTTACCTCTTTTCTTGCTTGATATCTCTTCTGTATTTGAAGAGTGGTTATCCAAAACTTGGTAACTCATCTATAAAAGAAAAAAAGAACTGGAAGGTTGCGGTTGAAAGGTTTTTGACTGAAGGTAAGCTTCACCTAATGGAAGGTAGCTTTTTTAAAATATTTTTTATATAAAATGAGAGAGAGAGAGAGAGAGAGAGAGAGAGAGAGAGAGAGAGAGAGAGAGAGAGAGAGAGAGAGAGAGAGAGAGAGAGAGAGAGAGAGAGAGAGAGAGAGAGAGAGAGAGAGAGAGAGACAGAGACAGACAGAGACAGAGAGAGAGAAGAATGCAAACGTTCGTCCGTCCGTCTTGCAGTTCAGCTGTCCTTGTAAAATGCCACTTAAAACAAATTTAGATGATCTAGATATAGATCTAAGTATTTTAATTTAGTAGTATCTGTGATATGCACCTGTATCTAACGGAATGCCTAGACCATAGTACAGTCAAGAATTTAGAAATCTAGTTCTGGGTCTAACTTTTAACTTGCCCAGGACCTGCAACTCGGCTATCTTTTAATGCCACTGGATAAACATGAGAGAATATGCAATGCGCCATGATGTAAAGAGGTTCCCTCAATTATGCCGAATAAACCGGTTGGACATCGAAATATCTTATATGTTGAGAAAAAAATCATAAAGGAAACGGATTTGTGAGTAGCATCCACCATATGAAACCTTACAATATCCTTGCTATTACCCACTGGAAATGATGGATGGAATCTTGCTGTAAAAGTCAAGAAGAAAGTCATACATCTGCATTCTTTCGTTTTCAGCTTTTCACAAGAGATGGAAATTATCTGCGTTCAGCCAGATATCTTCTACACCAATTTATTATGGACATTACGTTAAAATTCAATGCAAGCGACTGCAGTTTCTCAAGCGTGAACAGGATACACTGAGGGCAGACAACTACAAAGAGTTGCTTGACGCTATTGTATCGGCAGATGGTAATTCGATGAGCCTGGGCCAAAAGGTAATCTTACAGGTGAACCGAAATATATGTTTGAGAGACAAGAAGATGCTGATCTTTTCATATCGATGAATGCAAACCCAAAGTGGACTGAAATAAGAAATAATCTATAGCAAGGCCAGCAAGCACATGACAGACTAGGCTCGACAGTACGTGTCTTCAAAGTGAAATAGCGAAGCTAATGCTAATGCTGTTGAAAAATGGAGTCTTTGGACAGTTGCAAGCATGATTATATTTGTAACAGGTTAAAAAAGAGGCTTGCCTCATGCGCACATTCGTCCCTAGCTGACAAAAGAAAGCAAGGTAACACCATTGGTTTGCCTCCTCTAGATCTAAATTTGAAACTACATATATTTGAGACATAGATATTGTTATCGTTCGTTCTAGATAATTGTGCGTCCAATGACAAGTGTAGTGCTTCCGGTTTCAATGGTTGTCTTTGGTGCGATTTGGGCTTTCCCAATCAAGATTGCAAGTCACTCAGGGAGGCTTAGTAAATACCCCCGCCATGAAACTCTCTTTTAGGGAGCGTAGTGACGTATTGGTATAAGCTATGTTCTCTTTAAGTGGCAAGGCGATGGGTGCCGAAGTATCTATAAATCGATGGTTCTAATCCCACCAATTCAAGCATTTTCGGTCATTTTCACTTAAAAGCCTTACCCTAACCACTGCTGAGCATTACCTAAAATTCTGGCTCTTATAATTCTTACTTACATTAATCCAGTGATTTGCCTCCTCCAGATCTAAATTTGAATCTACTACTACTACTACTACTACCACTACTACTACTACTACTACTACTACTACTACTACTACTACTACTACTACTACTACTACTACTACTGCTACTACTTCTACTACTACTATTACACTTTGAACTAATAGCATCTCTATTATTATGTATTCCCTCAAGCTAGACGATTGCAATGCCATCCCATAACCATCTATGCATTAAAAATTGTTTCCATCTGAACTTCAACCCCATTTCTAGTCTTAATTTTTTTCAACTCCACTTGAAATGAAGCTTTAACTTCACAGACATGGCACGTTAATCATTCATGGATGTACTAAATGATTACCATTGTCCGCATGGCAGACGACCTCGCACGTGGTTGAATTATACATGTACAAACTTCTTATCACAAAAAGAATCAAATCTTCACCTTGCACAATCGATAATTATACATTTGAAAAAAAGGAAGAAGAACCACACATGTCGTGATATACGATTGGCATGATATCAGAAAAGGACCAGAGCCAAGGAAAAAAAAATAAGAAAACAATGCAACGCAACAGAGAACTTAATGGCATCGATCTCTTTGAGTCATCGACTTGAAGGAAGCTAGTATTACCGTTAGCATCAAAACTTTGATCTCGGGCTGGATCGATTTATACGTTGTGAATGCAATGGGCATAAATTGGAAGTCAACTTCTTCCCGTTTTTCAAAGATACTGTCAGAGCCTCTCTGGTGACATTAACAACAGCATAGGTGAAAAGAGAAGAACAGAGTTAAAAAAATAATTTTACAAAACGTGCACCGCGAAAAATATTAGGAATAGGAGGAATTAACTTATGAGGTGGTACTCAACAATTCATGAAATGCATTTTAAAAACTTTAAAAAGTTGACAATTACAAGTTATTTTTCATAATAAATAAAGACGAAGGTTAAAAAAAAACCGGAAACCCCCCACCCTCTACAAAAAAAAGAAAAATCCAAAACGAAGTGGTATTTTCCTTTTTAACTTCAATTGGTTTAAGGGAACAAGACATTCTACCCTCAGAAGAGCTGCAAAAATGTTGTCTATCTAATCATTCGGCAAAACTATCTAAAGAAATTGAAAGGCCAAAAAGAAAAAAAAATGCATCATCTGCTGATTCAAGGATTTTTGAAACCGTTGTCGTACAGCGCCGTACTACGCAATCAGTATGCAAAACTTTATGGTGTGTTCCGCTTTAAGACTAGACTTTATTGTGATAGAAAAAGGACCGTGTGTTTCATAATGATTAATCTATTCTTAATAACGCCCTTGTCCCTGCTGTTCAGTAATAACTAACATGAAAACAAGCCATATCCTCTGAGTTAAATATGCATATATATCTTTTGACTCCTCGTCTGTTGATAATTAAATTGAGTTAGACCATATGTGTTGCTCTTTTGTTACGTAGCCGTCGGGAAAAAAAAAAATTCTTCCATTTAGCGAGTAAAAGCTGAATTGTTGCAGGCTTGCAGGTGGTATATGCAAGATATTAATCGTTGATAGGCAAGGAACTTTTTCAAAAGGATTGAGTTGCAATAGCCCAACAAAAGAAGAAATATCTCCAGTTTGCATTTGGATAAAAATTTGCTGAATCAGACACATTTGTCTTGCTTATGACAAGTATCAAACGAGGAAGGTTTGGAAAAACAATTTTTTCGAGCTGTTCATTAATATCACCGCAGCATGAAGATCTTGCAATGAGTGTAAACTTTTGCAAGCACTATATGATGTATAATTAGTATAAATAAAATAGTGTGGATGCTTATTTCAAGTTGAATGATCAGACTTAAAAGTCTCTATGCCTCTCGGCGTTCAAATTCTTTGATGTCACTCGCAACATGTTTCTTTTTCATAACGTGAGAATTGAGTATACGAATGATGACTGGATTGTTGGGTTTATGTTGAGCTTAGCCTTTTCTGATCTTGACCGGCTGTGATCCGTCCGTAGCTTCTAAAGAGGACAAAAGAAGTGTGTATACCGTTTCAAAAGTGAATTGAAATCTAGATCTAACATTAAATTATTCTCTTTGAATGGTTCTTTTCTCGGATTTTGTATTTGGCAATGCAACTGATGTTTAAATTTTGACCTACAAGAGAGACGCACTAACAAATACTTACCGTATTCCCTCCATTAGTAGCGCCATCTCTAATAAAACCCCCCCCCCCCCCCCCATCCCCGGCCCCTTTCCTTTCCCATCCAAGCAACACTTAAAAAACACCACTTCGGAGAACAAAAGATTCTTATTAAACTCAAACTCAAAACATTTATTAAGCGATAGATCTGATGATAACAACAAACAACACATGTAAACAATGAATGAAATTGATCGTTTTGTTGTTGACGTGTTGATTGCAAAGCAATTTGAAGAGGAAATGACAAGAACGGAACGAAACGTGCTGTGAGCGAATCAGAGAATTATACAATAGGATTGATCTCTGACTACGAGGCCTAGGCCGAATTCCAATGTAACCCAACCATGGCATTCTAAAACTAACTAAAGGGGGGGGGGAGGGCGGTGACGGCGGCACTTTGTCTTTGAAGAAAGTCATCCAAAACATTCCATTAGACGCATCCCCCCTCTTCATTTTCACGCGCCCGGCGCTACTATTGGAGCGAATACGGTATATTTCAAATTTAGACCTGGACAAGATTATTTAATAATGCAGATTGGTTAAGCAAAGACCTACCCTGTGGCAGACTGAAAGTGATCATGTTCCAGTGGCTGCTAAATTCAGATTGAAACTTAAGAAAAACCAAAAATAAATGTAACTAGCTTGGTGCGGTTCCTAACGTGCTTCCTACTGCTGCAATAGGACCCACTAGTTATCTATAGAAGCTCAGTGCTTCTTCCTACTCTAAGTAACTGCAGGCTCTAACTGGTTATAGTAGCGTGCTTAGCAGCCGTGCAATACTACCGAGTTCACACTTTGAGTATCATTGGATTACTAAGGCCACTGTTCCCTACCTAATATGAGTGGGTGTCGAGACTTGACAAGAATAGAATAGCTACACTCCAGAAAAGGAAGAACACAAAAGAGAAGAAGTTAAAGTTACCACTTATAATAAGTTTATTCCACGAATACTCAATTATTAATGAATGAAAGCAATTCTCACGCAAAGAATAAAATACAAAGATGATCCAAAAGCAATTACGGGAATATACTAACAAATGGTCAGAATGATAAGCGCCAAGACGATACTCAAGATATAGTGCATTATGCTAAGATCAGATACTAACACAAAATGGTCAGAATACTAAGTAGAAGATGGTCAGAATGGTCAGAATAGAAGATACTATGAACTAAACAAAATGCCGAATGAAAATGCCTTATAGTCAGAATAGAAAATATCGAACAAAATGCCCAATAAAAAAGCCTAATAGTCAGAGTAGAAAATATCGAAACAAAATGCCCAATAAAAATGCCTAATAGTCAGCCAACGCTGAAAAAGAAAAGAAATAAAACATAATATTACATACAGCGTAATCAATAAAATAATCATCAATCATTTCATCTTAACCTTAAGTGAAAGTTTAACCTAGAGAACAAGCATAATTAAATGTCTTGTTCTAAATATAACCTTCTAGGTCAATCCAACTTACTCCCTTGTATCAGTATGATCTCATTTGCATAATTGCGACCGCCCATGGCTTGGTCTACCGTACCACGTGGTACCTCGCCATTGGTCCAGTCTCAGGTAATCAGTTAGAGACTAGAGAGGGGAAGGGGGGTAGGATCATGAATCTAAGAAGATCGCCCTGGCGCGAAACCGAGAGCGTGACCAACGCCTAGCAGCAATGACGCAATCACCAGACTTCTCACATGAGAGCGTCAGTTCAAAGAGGCCGTGGCCAGTTACTCTCCAAAACTGGGAGAAGGGGTGCGCCAAGTCTGTCTCGCACAGACGATAGACTTAGGATATTCAAGTCAATACATGTAATATTACAAGACTATCTTACACAGAATAATGATAATCTGCCAGTTAGACTTACGGTACCGGTAATGCAACAGAACCTAGTTTAGGGGAATACTTCTATAGATTAGCGAGGTGATCATATTTTATATTCAATCAATCAGTCATTCATAGGTAAAGACATAGGTTAACACAATATTTAGAGAAGGAAATTCATAGGAATAATAAAGTCAGTCGTCTGTCATTGAGTCAATCGTTGTCTGAAGAGAGGAAGTTAATACTTAAAGTAATAATTCTTAGAATCCGCCAAATTTACAAGTAAGGACACGGCCTCGCGCCAAATACACCTAACTTAAGCTTTGCAACAACTTACCCCGAGTCACGGTGATAATCACATAGAATTACAACAAATGATAATCCAACACAACTTCTCAGTAATAGTAGTAGTTTCCACAATACTTCAATACAATTCCACTACGAATTATCACAAGAACTTCTCACTGTCTCAGTAATTACAAACAATAGCCATGTTTCGCAGATTGAGTTACGTACCGTAAGCATGAGTCATAACATAACAAACACGTGGTTTCCCTAGTGACGTGTGCAAATCGGCCTGCGTTGTTTACATCGGAAGCCGTAAGCCTGGTCAGTCTGGTCAGCTGTTTAAACCAGTGAAATCTGCTGTTGCTGGTAAAACTGTCTCGGATCGTGTGATTGTTATGTAAATTGTAATGCAACTGTGTGAGCATGCAGTGGAGCAGTGGAAACACTCTCCATAACGCGCTTGCACCTGGTCCAGGCTAGTACTCAGAACCGGTAGTTTTAGAGCATCGCTGGCAGTCATCATGTAACCCTTACATAACAGTTACGTTCTCGGTGAGAGGGCTAGCATGTTTGCGAAAAGCGATTATGCTACGTACAGCTGGGTGGGAGGAGTTTATGCAAATGATGTCGGTCATTCTAAAAATATTACGTCGTAGTCTAGCTTAGGGCCCGTAAGCCTTTCTTGCGAAACCTTAGAAATACTTATATCCGACGTGGCCTCCAGATACTCCAAAAAAAGTACTGACAACTAGTCTTTCGGAGCTCTACAATTTATAGTACAAACTCAGTCGGCAAGGCCCCCGGTCAAAGACTTCCCTGGTTTCCCAGTTCGTCGTCCAACTTCCCTAGAACAAGGGCCAATGCCGACCGAGGAGAATCTACTCCGTCGAATGGAACAACCCGTTTTCCCCAACTAAAACACCATCCGATCGGGATCATAGAATCTACGAAACCTACGTACGATATTTAGCATCTCCCGATCGAAGCATCACATAAACTTAACACAACTAGTAGTTTCCCTAAATTCCCCAAGTTCCCGAAATTAAAGTACATCCCAAGCTGACCGAAGAAAATCTTCTCTGGCCAGCTGGCTAGCCAATGTAATCATTACAACAAAGTATCTTCCGAATTATTATAGAAATGGAAATAAACAGCTAGAGGGGCGGAGACTAGTTTCCCGCCATTAAGCTAAGTCTACTAATAGTAATACTAACAAACTAGAAGTGCTCTTGCCTCCACCCACAAGCTGATAATTGACATACGAAAGATATGTTCATAAGGCCTACTGCTTCGCCACAATAAATAATTATACCAGCCTCCCTACATAAAGCTAAAAACATCAAAGTGGAGATTGCTCTAATAAAATCCACCATATACTTCGAAAAAAACGTATCGCATGGCTGTTCAAAGTAAATTTGAAGTCCTAAGAGAAGCTGAGGAAGTGGGCTAAAAAGGGGCAAAATTCAAAGAAGCAATCACACAAGCAGCAGCGGAACAAATACCTAGAGTCGGACAAAACAAAAAAAAAGATGAAATAATGCAAATCAACAGGCCGAGACAGTATTTCAATGGAACTTTTAGAAGTACTTGAAGACTGGAATTGATAAGATCACGACGTTACTCGACATCTATGAGATCTTTCAGATTTCACCATACATCTTGAAATCTACTATTATTTGTACTAGAAACCAGGGGCAACAGTGTGTGAATTGCATAGAACGATCAGTCTTTTGAGTTATATATAACGATAATACATTTAAGAATCATCATGATGCGAGTGAGAAACAAAATCAAACCAGAAATAGCAAATAAACATTTCTACTGCTACTGCTACTTTTACTTCTGCTGCTGCTGCTGCTGCTGCTGCTGCTGCTGCTGCTGCTACTACTACTACTACTACTACTACTACTACTACTACTACTACTACTACTACTACTACTACTACTATCACTATTACTATTACTACTGATCGTTTCTAGAGCGCCCTTTTTAAACATTTAGCTCAGCTCATAGCCCTTATGAAACACATTGAAAAGAAATTATATTTATATTATAAAAGATAACCACGATTCCTTTCTCCCCTATCTGCTCCAAAACCACTCAGTTTACATAGATGAAGTTAACTAATTTTGATCTGACAAGATCAATGTCTCACGGGGGAACAACAATTAAAAAAAGTTATTGATTTAAGATAACGAATGCTCATTGAAATTCACCATATTTGATATTATAATTATTCATTAATTTTGCAAAAATTTGTTACGATAAACCAAATGAAATTTGAAGACTGTTTTTTTAGCATATTAAAAAACATGATATTTTACGCTAATGACGTTAAAATTTGAAAGAAAGTTAAAACATTAAATGAAATTTGAACTTCTCCAGCGCTACGAAAAAAAACATCATGAAAAAAATGCTGTTCTGTACATTATTTGAAGACAAAATTTGACTATTTTTCTTAAAAAAAAAAAAACAAACAACAGCAACAGCGAAAACAAAAAAAAACAAAAAAAACAAAACAAAAAACAAAACGAATATGCGAACTATTTCCTTTAAGCACAGCTGAGCAGACATGGCAGGAATGAAACTGAAAATACGCATACAATATAAGCTGCGTCAGATCTAGATCTAAATGATATAGTGTGAGATCTAAGTAAAGAATCTAAAGAGTTTGCTTTGACATAGATTCTAGATCTAGTATTTAGATATTTACAGCTGTTAGACTCAAATCAAAAGGTTAAGATCAACAGCTAGAGAGATTTTCATCATATACACCAAGACCGTTGGCTGAGAAAAAAAGTTATCCCTGCTCTATATCTAAAAAAAATTGTAGGACATAAGCACACTGCAATATGTACACCATCTACGCTGTTATTCTTTTTTTTTTTTATAGTTTCGTTTATATTCATTTTTACCGTCTCGAAAGTGGAAAAAAGTAATGTCACTAGTGCCACCATTAATTCATAATATACTGATCAGATCCTTCAAATTTAGAAAATTTTTAAAATTTATTGTCAAATCTGGTTGCTCGATTAACTTGAATGTGAATGCAAGCTTAAAATGCATCTCATATATTCCTAGATTTATATATGTTTGCAGTGGCGTCGTCTAGAATGGTACTTGTTACTTCAGCCCCACGCTGTCGCTTGAACCTTAATGACCAGAATCGTTTGTTTTGGTTATCTTTTTTTCCTTAAACTTTTTAATAGCACATTAAAAAAAATTACAACCATTATCATCAGCTCGAGATCGAAGGCGATCCCGTTTACGTTAGATTAAGATGTTAACCGCAGCTAGCCTTCAATCCGATAAAATGCTTAAGCCTACACGTCGCACTGTAAGATCTCGCTCTATGCTCATGCTTAGTAATCGGTCGACACATTTTCCAATGATTACTACAAACTCTCGTTCTAACCACCATGGCACTCCTGTAAATGAGAAAGAATTTTTTTCATTGGTCTGTTCATCAAGCCCTAAATTTTTCTATTTTTCTGTACCCACTAGTGATGTATAAAAAAGAACTAGATGGGCTAAGCAGCGCGGCGGAATTATGACTCAATGAAAAACTCGGCGTAGCGCAATAAGACCCCCAACTCGCCCAGCAGGCCTTTCTTTCCCGCTATCTGATTCACATTGACGATTTGTCTCCTCCCCCCTCTCTATCTCTCTTTGTGTTTAATCTCTCAATTTTGACATACCTTTCTCCTTTTCCTATTCTTCCCAGTCTCTTTCTTTTTTTTAATGATAACATTTCCTCTTTTCTCTAATCTCTTCATCTACCTCTCCGCGTTTTCTTTTCTCTTCCTCTCTCCTTCTGCCTGCTATTATTTATCTATAAAATAATTTTTACATAGCGTACTCATCTACAGTCTCTGAAGTTTGTAGATTATGATAATTGACATAAAATAGCTACACTTGCCTTTTCCACAAATGAATGCTTGAAAAATTTATGAAATCCCTTAGTATTTTCATTAAAAAAGCAGCAACAAAACAAAACAATTTGTTACATAATTTGTTCTTGTCCAAAACTTTTGATGATTTCTGCATTTTTTTAAAGCGTTAATTGGCCACTGAAATAATGATTCTGTACAGCTTCATTCTTTGTGATGTTTTGCCCAAAAGTATTTTCTTTGATGGTATTGTTCACCCACCTTCAAGAGTCTCATTTTGATATTTCAAAGCTTGCAATAGGCTTGATTAATTTACAAAATAAAAAAGGCTTTTAATACATGACAAAAGACGTTCTGGTTTTGATGCCTGACTAAGGAGTTTGTTTAGAATCACCTCAAGCGGTTTGTGATCATTGTCAATCGTTATTGGTCTGCCATATGTGTACTGATGGAGTTCCTTTAGACCGAAAACAACAGCTAGTGTTTCTTTGTCTATCCGTGTCCACTTTTGCTGCGTTTTGGTCAGAAACGAGAGGCAAATTCTATTGGCATTCCTTTTTGCAATACTACTGCTTCCATTTCGTCTGCGTTTCTGTCTACTTGCTAAAGACCTTGCCTTTTTTCGGAGAGCGGGACGGACGTCGCCGACACTTGGCATCTAGTAGTGCTCCCGTTTTAACGCCTTGTTGAGTGTCTAAGGGTCTATGAGGATTCTAACTGCTCCATTTTTCTTTTCTACCATTGCCATTTAATTTACCCATGCAATTGGTTTGCTCACTCTTTCCATTATGCCTTTTTCACATGAGGAGTCGAGTTCCATCTTCACTTTTGTCTTGAGTGCCAGTGGTACTGATCTGCAAGGAAGTGCTCTTGGTGTGATACATGGGTCAGTTGTTAGCGCTGCAGTGTCTAAACCACCAATATCTGGTTTGCTTTGCTGCGTCTGGCCTATAAAATATTTATGATTTATCTCAATCAATTGCATATCTTGAAGGGTTTGTAATCATAATAGGTTCATCATATTATCATATTATCCACAACAGTGTACCGTACATCATAACTTTTCCCATTTTGGGTTTTTTTCGTTCGTGGGCTCGCCTGCACTGGGTGTTTCACCTTGGCTCAATTCCACATGACTATTTCTCTTTTGGAAGGTCGAATTTGTTGTGTGAGGACATGCGTATTGTTGACATCTGCACCTGTGTCAATGTGAAATTTCACTCGCTTTGTGTTCACTATTAGAGATTCAGTTATGGCTTTGATCCAACTTAGAGATGTTCTTCTTCAGACTCTGAGGGATCAGAAAATTCTCTCGTATGGTAAATACGTCTCATGCATTTCTGCCTGAAGTGATTTTTCTTCTTGCATTTGGTGCAAGTCTTGCCCCAGGTAAAGCATTTGGATGTTCCTTGCCACAAAATCTGCAGTCTGTTCTTCATTGCTCTCTTTGCTGTCTATGTGCCATTTTATGTTTTGTGTAAGATCCTTGACTTGAGGAACTGACCTGCCTTGCCAGCGTCATTTTGCAAACTTCTCATTTGCTTATATGCTGTTTAATGCGTTCTGCAGATGTCGATTACTTTTTGGAGTGTAAGGTCTTGTGTTTGCAGGAGGTTTTTTTTTGTTTCCTCACATTGTATACCAATGATGATCTTATCTCATAAAAGACTGCCCTCAATCTGCCAATACCCACATGTCTTTACAAGTCTTCTGAGGTTCAGCGAGGTACTTTTCAAAACTTTCCTCCTTCTGCTGCTGTCTAGAATTGAAAACGGACCGTTAGTAGCACTCATTTGTTGCCCAACGCAGAATCTTTCAAACTATGCTATAACAACTTCGTATGTTCTTTCGCCCTCGAATGCAAACCATCCTGCTCATAGGCATTCATAGCCTCGCGCTCTAGACTATAGTTCTCTATCCTAGATCGGGCTTAGCATCAATTCACGTGGGTGACGCCTTGGTAGTTAAATAATCAGACTAAATCTATCTGAATTATTTCGTTGTACCACTCACGCTGCCACCATTATTATTGAACGTGGCTTTTAATACACGACAATATTATTATTATTATTATTATTATTATTATTATTATTATTATTATTATTATTATTATTATTATTATTATTATTATTATTATAGACGTTCTGGTTTATTCAGCTGCAGGCTTTATTGGACTTGAGGTCTTAACGTAGCGAACATTCATTACATGTCGGCCATTGATCTTCATGACTGTTGACAACAATAAGGGGCATTACTCTAATATCATGTAATGTTAAATATACACGGAAGTGCATAACGTCCCATTAACAGTCTGCCTCAATGCCCGATTAAAAAAAAAAGATCTATCAGTTTTGGGAATAGATCTTTGTGTAACTAGGCGGAAAATGAGGACCAACTAACCGAGCATATCTAGACTACCTCAGTACGTCAAGTTGGGAATTTAGTTATAAATTACCCTAAAGTTTGGGGCAGTACTAGTAATACTATTTATCACTAAAAGAGTGTTTTAGGAAAATTAAAGGCAAAAATGTGATTAATATTTTCTAAAGAGAAAATGGTGAATGTGATAACTGCTTCCTGTAAACACAGTTGGGCAGATAAGGCAGGAATGAAACCGAATGTATGATGTATGCGGCGGCAGTTCTAAAACCGCCTTGAATATATTTACATGCTATACAGTAACATCTAAGTAAAGATTCTAAAAAGGTTCTAGATTCTAGATCTAGGGCTGGATATTTGAAACAACTGGTTCAAATCAAAAGAATAAGATCTACATCTAAATTTTTCTTTTAGTCTTATAATTTGAAAAGGCTTCAATATGTAGATCTAGATTCTGTGTTTAGAATTATAGAGATATCTGGATTTTAGCTAAAGATAGATAGGTGGAGGCATATATCAGGATCATGTAAGTAAAAGGATAGATATCAAGACCACTTATAAGCCTATTAAATACACATAAGCATCACCGCCTCGCAATTTGACACCAGGGTCCCATGCGTAGAACACGGTTTTCAGCTGGTATATATTGCAATGCAGAAAGAACCAATGTTTGGATGTGCAAATCTATGAATTGTTGGGATGGCAAAATATTCACCAAAGCTAGAATAGGCATAAAATTTCGACTACACCTTTTGATGATGTTTTCAAACCAACTGAATCTTGTCGTTGTAGAAATCTAGGGTGTCGCGAATCATTGATATTATGAAAAGGGACATATGAGCAGCGATAACATTGTAAATGTTTTTTTTGTCCATCTTGCCAAAAACCAGCAGTGTATAATATGCAAGATTGACGCCAGTCTGAATCATTCATAAGTGAAATATCAACATTAGAATTGGCTGGGAGTCATGAGCGCATTGTCGTACAGAACTTCAATGGCAGTTGGCTCTTCATGAATGAAAGGAAGCCGTTTCAATACAAGAGTGTCATCTCGAGGCACAACATTGCCATGACGTGAGGTAATAATGGTATTGCTCATCATAAAGCTTATCAGAGTGCTCTAAACTGTTCTGAAGTTGCATTATTGTTCCAGCCATTTTGTGGCTTGCACATTATTGAGGAAAGGTTGCCATCTGACTTTATTCCTATCGCTCAAACCTGCATTGAAACCTTTAATAAATGATTTTTTTGGAGTTGAGCGATTAGAACAATTTGTCCACCTAAGGAATAAAGTGGTATGTTTCCTCAGAGCCCTGGGATTGTGGCAATTTCAAGTCATCTCTCAAGTGCTCAATGGCTGCTGCAACACTTGATGATAATGTGTGGCTGTAATATTGACATTCACTTTCACGTTACTGAAATTGATGTTTTTACCAGAAATTTTATTGGCCAAATAAAAAGAATCTGATTTTCAGAGATCATTCAACGATTTGATGAAATGCCATGAAATTGTGCTCACTCAGTGTCCAGTTTCGCTCTATAGATGCTTCTGTCAGCTAAATAATTTCAAAATACTTTAAACATGTCCAGATGATCACAAATAAGTGTATCTTCTTATTAGGATGGTTTGGATGGTTATGATGGAAATGAGTACAAAGATTCTTACATCAATGTTCAACGCCAGCCTTCATATT